>JANSTT010018967.1:0-53770 GCA_026745375.1 Platyura marginata | reverse complement strand
AGTATTAAGGGGCGTTACAAACTCCGTACCAAAGTTATAATACCCTTCGATTAACATCATACGGGTATAAAAAGTATGACTAAACTGAATTAAATTCCATTAAAACCCCGTCAATGGTAATAATGACAATAATTTCATTTCTTTTGAAAATGAATGAAAATATTTTCGTTTAGCACGAACACAAAACCAATTTTATTGAGTCTATTTTTGCGTATTTTACAATATAACAATAACAAAAACATAAATTAATAACAATAAATTGTTTACAAACAAATTCGCACAGATATGTAATAGTACTACATATATGGACATTGTATGTACATAAATAACCTTGATCATGATATATATGACGACTATTGTCTCATTGTTTTAAATATTAAGGTGAGAGCTAAATAGGTACACGATATCAAAAAAATATGTAATTCTTTTGTTTTTTTATTTAACTAATTAAATAACAACAACAAAAAAACTAATTAACGAATTACGTACATTTATTTTGGTTTTTAGATTTTATCAATTCTATGTATTGGACTCATTGACGAACCAGCAAACAATTCTCGAATTCGTGTATTTGTCACACAGCGAACAATTGGTTTGGCCTATGTTACCTTTGGTACATATTTGATACTGACATTGGTCTATATTTTGGGAAAAATCGTCAAAGATAAGTAAGGAATTTCGGGTTTGCCCAAAAATTTTAGATATTGATTTTTAATGGTTTTTTGTTTTTTTTTCTAACGACTTACAGTTGGCCATGGAAAACATCAGCCCTATTGTCATTGATTGCGTCGATACTGTATTTGGCATGTTGTGCATGCATTCTGAAGGATTGGGCAGACACAAAGGAACGAAATTATTGGCCACCAAATACACAAAGGTATTTTTGAGACAGTTAATTTCTGTTTTGATGGATGTTTCAAAAAAAAAAAAAATACAAAAAATTGAGTACTCTCCAATATTGACTCTTATAAACTATACAATAGCAAGGTCAAAAATCTCACAAAGCTCTTTTGAAAATTTACTATCACCCTCCCAGACAGTAAAATTATTTCCGTGGCACACATGTTTAAGCTTATTATTACATGGATACTAAGATAAGAAATTGTGGCACCTCAAAATCGCCAAATTCCCAAAATGAACATGCCGACAAAAGGCTATTCTGATGTATATGTGAATTTGGTGTGAGCTATGTTTTTATCTACACATTGGATGAGAATTTATTCGAAAAGAATGTGGTGAGAACCTTGTTCACCAGAGAATTCAACTGGACTTCGGAAATTTGGGGTATCACATTGCATTTATTCGAGAGGAATGTGGTGATAACCTTGTTCACTAGGGAATTCAACTGGATTTTGGGAATTTGGGGATTTTGGGGTGTCACAAAATATTAACTTAAAAATGTATACCAATCCACGAAGAAATGATAGAATCATAAGGTAAATGGGACTAGAATAACCCACCTACCATCACTACCACTACATATAAATATTAAAATCAGAATTTGAAAGAAAGATCAGATTTTTAAAATGACCGTAATCCAATCATTACTTCCTGGACATGTCAATGATTGTAATAGCCAATATTAGGAATGGTAAAATTTTTAAAATTTAAAGATAACTCTTCAAAGATCTCATACAAATACGGGAAAATGGGATTTTTAACGGAAAATATCCAAAAACTATACTACCATTGATGAAAATAAGGGAAGTTGTCTTAGCGCTAAACTTAGGAGCAAGAAAAACCTTAAAAATTGGTATTAAGATTATAGGATCATGGGGTCCGAAGTGAAAGTGAACGGCACCGAATGTTCCACAAAATTCCCTTTTGTTTTAAAATTGTTTTTTGCTTTTACATTACAATTAAAATCGAATTAAATTTAATTTTAGCGGCGGCTGTAAATTGCTCTACACAAATTTTAATGAAAGTAAATTGACGTATGTTCATTTTTGATCGATTTATAAACACTTTTTTTAAGCATTAAAATTAAATTTATAGTTAGTTTCATGTGATATTTGTTGTCTGAACATATTTCTCAACGCATCCCCACCACATATCCACAAAAACAATTCATCCATTAAAATAAATTGGGATATTTGTTTTTCTTCAAAAATAAGTCAATCATTACTTATGTATCTCGTCTTGTATTTATGATTATTGGCTTCCCTATCACAAAAAGCACTAAAAATATTTAAATGTAAATTAAAAAAAAAGAGGACATTTTTCAATCATAATTTTTTTAATATTTTTTAGATTGGACCTACTCTGTGCATCTGGTTTTATAGCATTGGCAGCCTGCATAGTTTTTCTGGTCGATTTGATATTAACAATTAGATTGGGAACCCGAGGAGATTTAGATTAATAATTGCATAAAGATAAATTTTATTTATTTTTTAAGACAAATTTTCAAAATAATTTTTAATTTAATTTTAAGTCAAAAAAAAAAAAATCGCGCTACATTTTTTAAAATTTAAATCTCTCAATCTACATGATATATAATTAGATATTTGTTGCACGCGCTAAAAATTGTTAATAAGCAGGGATGAGCAGTAGCGTTATAAAAATATTTTTAAAAAATTCTTAAAAATAAATTGGAAACAAAATGAAAATATTTCTGAAAAAAATCAAGCATACTCGAGATAAATATGTTGGAAAAACTAATCTAATGATTTTCTGATTTAAATATTTGGATACAAAGTTCTGGAAAATGTCTTAAATGTAAAATCGAATAAATTAATATCTAAATCTAAATAAAATCGTATTACGTTTACATCCCTGACAAATGGCCGAACATCATAAACGTTCCGAAATTTCGTAATTTTAAAATGTTTTTTTTTTTTTATGAATAAATATATATAAACAATCAAATTATTAAAAGCTTTAAAATAATTCAAATAGCGAATATCGCGCCCTTATTGCAGAAGAAAAAAATCCGTCCCTTAAAACACGCCCATTAGTATGGCAAAGTAACGTTGCCTCTACTAAATTAATAATTAACCAATCAATCCAAGATCACAAATCCATTTTTATCATCACAAACAAATACAATAAATTATTGTTGGAATATATGTTCAAATATAAACCAAAAATATATTAATAAATATAAATAAAATATAATTTTTTTTTTAAATTAATTTTAAGAAGCCATTCTATTGTGTACAAAATAAAAAATCACTTTATATTGCATGTTGTTAATTAAATGGTGTTAAAAATGTTTTATTATCAAATTTTAAGAGCAATTTTATGTAAAACTATAAAAAGTATTGAAGTTCAATAAAAAAAAATTATTTTAAATTTAAACAATTTGATTTTGTCATTTCAAATTACATTTTGGTATTTTTTACAATTGGAAAAATTATCCTTCTAATTTTGCCTTAAGGTTAAAATTCTTGATTTTGAGAAAAAACGCATTTAAAGTCTAAGATCATCCACAGAGTTTCCTATAACGCAATATATTTTCGATTTATTCTTGTAAATTATTTTGATAATTGCACTAATAAATGCAAAAAAAAAGTAGATAATTATTTTTAAGAACTTAGACGCATATATTTAAAGAAAGTCCTGTATTGACTATAGGGCACAAATCGTTCAAGTTATGTCAAAAATCGTCTGGTAGGACAAGATGACACTGAAAAGTTTCTTTAAACAACAAGATTATTTTTATATTATTTTGAATTTTCAGCATTTTTGGCCAAATAAATTTTTTTTAAAAAAATTAACCCCTTAAGACCCATACATTTTGAACATGAAGGGGTTAACCAAACATTTTCAAAAAGCTGCTTACCATTCTCAGAATTTAATTGTAAATACTTTCGTAAATTATTCATTTTTATAAAATTTTAACCCTTTACGGACATAAAAGGGTTAACATTTTATAAAAATGAAATATTTACGAAAGTAATGGTGTCTTTAGGGGGTTAACTTTTTAAAATATTTTAATGTACTAAAAACATACAGAATGTCTCCCTGAATAAATTTAGTTGCATTTTAATTTTTTTGGGTTAACCCTTTCATGTTCAAAATGTGTAGTCCTTAAAGGGGTAATTTTTTCCAAAAAATTTATTTGGCAAAAAATGCTGCAAAATCAAAAAAATAAAACAAATACTAAATTTCAAAATCATATCATGAATATTAAGAAAATTCAAAATTGAGTCAATTTTTTAAAAAAACCGCCAAAAAAACGGTTAAGATATTTGGTAAACAACCAATTTTTTCTATTTTCTTCCTTTAAAAAGACGTAGGATTTTGTTTTAAATAGTGGGATCAATAATTCTTCCGAACTACCACTGAATAGAAGAGTTCAATTTAGTTAAGTCAAGATAGAACTAAACAGGTGCAGAAAAATAGTTACTTAGGGTAAAGAAGCATTTTGTAGGAACAAAACTAAGGCTGATAGACAAAAAGGGATTTTTGCATCTTGTAAAGTGGGAAAAAATACATAAATATGTGTTCTTAACTCAAAAATGTCATTTTTTACCTTAAGGCAAGATAGAACTAGGGTGACGATATGTTGGACACAATTTTTTCGAGAAGAAAACTGTATCAACAACAATTTGACGATTCCTCAGAAAGTTTAAAATCAAACGACCAACGATAGAGATCGGAATATATTGGGAATATTCCATTTAAATCTTCAATTATTTTAAGATCAACTCAATCTCAAAAATTCAGGAATATGTCATTAAGCAGTTAATTGGTAGCAAAATTTGTCTCTGAAACCCCGTATAATCGATTAGTCCGACTGGTATTTTAGTCAACTTCGATTTGGATATACGTAAAAAATGTTTTCATCAAAGTATATCTTGGATCAGTAAAACTTGGTTCCTAAACCATATGATTTTTTTATAAGTAACAAATTAAAGAATAACTGTCTGTAGCAGTTAAATGGTAATTAATCATCGTTTATATATGTGCATTATGTTCAACCCGCATATTCCGTCTAATTGAATTCAATGCGTGGGGACACAGAAAATCTTCAAGAGATTCTACTAGAGATGATCTCATAATTATTATTAATTTAAGTATTTATGCCACAAATTATTTACAGACAATAAATTGCAAGATCTATCTACTGGGACTAACAATAGATTAAAGAACAAACATACTTAGCATACTTTTGGTTTTTAAATCAATACAATTCGAGATCACAACTCATAACATAAACGAACCATACCCAAACATTCATTAAATCAATTGCGCAACGTACATTTTTTGTGTTTACTATACGTTCAAGGTTCATTATCGCAATTGGACACACCACAGCATAATTATTGTGTTTACGCCTTATAAGGCACGAGACTCAGAACTTAGCAATAAAATAATAATAAATATTTAAAAAAAATCTAGGACGCACCTGTGTTGAATCGGCAGCAAATACATTATCGAAATAGTAGATTTTTGGTGGTTCACTTTGATTTGAATGGGGCTTGTGCACGGTAACGCAACGATTCACTTTATCAACGGCCACAACATTTTCACAACGGGAATCAATTTCGGATTTGTCCATTGGACGGATCCGTACAACAACTCGAACATTTTCTATTTCAACCGTATCGGGTTGATCGTTTTCTTCCTATAAAAATTAATCAATTGAAATTGTTGTTGGATACTTTTTATGTTTGGAAATAGAAAAATTACTCACCGGCATTACAATATCGATAATATCACTGTTGTTCGTTTTGAAGACTTTATTTGGAATGGCGAAATGAGAGTCAAAACAAAAAAATTTTCGGTGTTTGACGTTTTCTTATCAATCGACGGTCGCGGAAAAAAACCGTTCGATATAACAAAAGAACGGAACGAAGTTAGTTGTGCATCGTTTTGAGAAACTCGTCTAAATATATTAAATTGAATGTAAAATTAATAAGTGACCACTCTATCTGACAGTGATGATGATTGATGATGACGATGATTAAAAAAAATTGTTGTTTACAATTCTATTAACTAATTTCATCATTGATCGAAACATTGTTTGGATTTGAATTCATAAAAAGTATTTGACATTTTTAAAATTTAAAAGTAGCAAGATAACAAACAAAACCATTTTAGACCAATTGCAAATTTGGAAATTTTAAACTAAATTAATTTTAAAAAAAGTGCTATTATCGAAAAATCACATTTTTATAACCAGAACACCAAAAAATATTTATATCTGGAAAGAGGAACCGTTATTTTGGACCGAATTTGATGGTTCTATCTAAAGTACATTTTCGATTAAAAAAAAAGTTTGATTGCTTCATAAAAATTCATATAAAAAATATTCATAATTAGACATCGAGATCTGTATCTGTAACATTTAGAGAAGGACATATAAATTGAAACTATCAATATGTTAGAACGAGAAAAACGTTTTATTGGTGGACTCTACTGCTGTCAAAATAAAATAAATTTTTTAGTTTGCAGTTTGCGAAAAATCTCAGTTTTTTCATTTTAATAGAACAATTTACGTTTCGATCCTTTTTATTCAAATCTATGTTAATTGTGTAATGCAAATTTATTGTAATATCGATCGTTTGTACATGACCGAATTTATAAATGAAGAAAACATTGTACTATGACGTGTATCGTTCAATCATTAAAAAAAATTCTCCATGTCATCACAAGTGGAAACAACAAAATTACCAATAAAACCGCAACACCATCGATACCCAATCGACACATCAATTCAAACTGAACCATCAAATATTAATTTATTCGCAATTGCCTGCGAACATTGTGATAATGATTGTACATCAAGCGATGACGACAATATTACTGATGATAAGCAAATACCGTTCAATGTCACAAATACAATTCCTATGTCACCCAATGATTCGGATGCACCATCAGATCCGATCTTAGATGAAAGTGAATCAATTGATAACAAATCCGTACCACAATTTAGACATTTTAATCGAAATATGATTGTTTACTACAGCCGAGAGTGTTTGTGTGTTTTGGTTTTAATTTTTACCACATATGCCACGTATCAAAATATGTGAGCATCTCTCTACATTTTTTCGATCCGTTGTCTAAAATTGGACACATTAAAAATTATTCGATATTTTGTAATTTTCAGACCGCCAAAAATTTCCACCATAACTCCATCGAAACCATTCTTCTCAACGGGATCGTTGGTGCACGATTGGCCAGCCGGTCAATTGGGCGTATCGCAGAATCGCGTTGCCCTCTCCGAATTGGCATTGGTTATGTTTTATGCACCGTGGTGTGCCGAAAGTCAACATGCCCGTGCCTCATACGAATATGTGGCCCGATTGTTCTATCGAGAAGTTCATTTTGCCGCCATTAATTGCTGGCAACCTGGTGGCGAATGTCGTCACCAATATGCTAAGGTACCACCACAATCGCACAACCACTGGTCAAAATATTAATCTCCTTCTTCTTTTTTTTTTTTAGGTAATGGTTTGGCCTGTTCTAATGGCCTACATGAATAACGGTTTGGCCATTCCGTACAATGGAAAATTCACCAAATCATCGTTGACCCGTTTCGTTCGTTCACTTTTACATCCGATACGGCGCATTAATGAACCGGATGATTTGCTAACGTTAATGATAACCCATGATGTTGTTGTTGCCACATTTTTAGATATGACCCAGCATATGAGTCAGTATAAGGAATTTTATCGAGCGGCCGTCAAGTGGATTGAAAAAGATCCCTTCCAAGAGGTACCGTTTGTTATTGTGACCGGAAAATCAACGGAGAAATTTGGCATCGATTTGATGCCATCGGTCCGACTTTATTTGTGGAATGAGACATTGGTGAGTGGCATTTTATTCTATCTATATAGAAATGGTGGGGTACTCCAATGAATGTTTGATTAACAGGAATTTACTAACCAAACATGGACCAACAACGAGATCCACAAATGGATGACCGAACATTTGCATCAAACATCAATATGGCTATCACCGCCCGGTGCAAAATCGACATTTTTGGCACCATACATTAAGCGTGGACCAACACTGATCCTATTTACACCGAGAAATCTGAACGAAGATTCATTGGACGCATACACAATGGTAAGCCGCCAATGGTTCAGGGCGATGCAAACATAAAAATTCAATTTTTTTTAGCTCCGTCAAATTAGTCTGGAGTATTTCAATTGTGCCGATTTTCCAAACAGTCTGTGGATCAAAGAGATGTCCAGAAATTACATAACCGACCAACGGACCAACAGTCAAAAGGATCATTTTGCCTTGTTGGAACAGTGCGGCATATTGCAGCGTACCACACAACTGAAAGAGACGATTGACAATCGAAAATGTGTTCCACAAATTAGTACGGTTTCGGTGTCAATTGCAAATATTGGCAATTCAACGAAATTGTCGGAGAACAGTTACTGCCAAATTGGACCGCGAAATTTCGATGAGTATTTCGATGATGATATATCATCATCATCATCGTCATCGTGCATTAATAATCGATACTATACGGTGGACACATGTTCGACAATGCCAAAACCAATGAGACATCACAAAGATGAGCTAGCCGGTCGGCGGGCAGATAAATTTCGAACATCTATGTTGACCAATGAGTATGACAATCGATCACCGGATAATCTCATGAGAGTTTCGTTGCGAAAACGCTGTGAAATGGAATTAATAAATCACAAGAATAAATATTTCTTCTTAGATTCTAATGACGAGAAGGTAATTCTTAGATAATTTGTTTGTGTTGAAATTGCAATTTAAAGAAATCTTCGAATTTTAGCCAAATTTCGATCTTATATCAGGCATGGCCTGCAAATACAATCGAACATTTTCATTTGTTGCTATGGATAGTGCCGTGTATCACATCTTTGCCGAACGTTTAGGCGTCGATGTACTGAATGCTGTCAATCAAACAGTAGCTGTGATTATGGATCATGAGGTACTGTGACGTTTGTCTGTGATTGGTGATTATTGAATTTCAATTTTTTTTTTTTTTGTTTCGTCCTCCATAGAATGAATCGACATTTGTTCTCAACGAATCCATTTCGGCCACAAATTTAATGAACTTCATTGAGAATTTTGTTAATCGAAAAATGTCCAGACACCTGAAAAGTAGTCCAGCGGAAGCAAAAATGAATCATCGGCATGGCCGTCGGGAGGAGAATCAACAGCTGAAGAGATATGTTGCGATTAGAGACATTTTTTCGGAATCCTTTTCAAAGGATGTTCTTCTGTCGGAAAAGGTAATTTTTTTTGGTTATTTTATCTTACGGAAATTTCATCTCAAGAACCAAAAAAATATCTAATAAATCATTTATCTTGAGATGAAGTGCCGTATCCAGCTTTCAGATGTTTGAGAGATTAGACAAACTTGTACTCGTACACAGATTTCTTACCTATGTAGGAGTGTTCGAACTTTTTAAAGATCTAACTAAGATATTCTCATCAAAAGCTGGAAATTCTAGACAGGATTAATTTCTAATCCTGAAGGAACAAAGGAACCAGTGTTTTGTTAAATTAAAAAAAAAATCTTTTCAGACAGTGGTCGTTCTATTCTACTCAGTTCAATGTGCGCTGTGCAGTTTAATGACCCAAAATCTCTTGGTTATTTCGAACATATTATCGGGACAATCGAATTTAGATTTTGTTCGAATCGATGGCGATAAAAACGATTTACCTTGGCAGTATACGATGGAGAAATTTCCATCATTGGTCATATTTGCATCTGGCAGGTAAGAATTTTCTCATATTGAATATGAAAAAAAAATCTTTTTTCATCTCTCCTCCCTTCTCCTCCCCCCCTCATATAGAATGTCAGAGAGTCGAATATATCCATCAACACTTCAAGTGAACGTTCCGAATGTTCTTGGATTTATTTTGGCAAATCTAAGTCGACCAAATCGATTGCAGAGTTTGTCTTTGGTCTGTAAAAGTATAAAGGTGAGTGGACAATTAAATTGTTTGTGATGTTAATAAGCCTCTAATTATCCTCTAGAAGCCAATTCCATTCGATGAGTGTCTAATTGTTCTGCGACGTGAAATTATCGACAATATTTCGTACAGTCTACGACAGTGGCGAAAAGTTCCCCATCAACGAGGCCAAATATTGCGTCGGCTGCAATCACTGCAACGGCTCTATCTGCATTTGTATCGAATCGATCATTCCTGTGATTTTAGAACATTAGACCTGTATATGCGGAATATTGGCAAAGTATATACCATATGATGGGTATTGTTGGAACAAGACGTGATATTTGATTTTGGGTATTCAGAGAGGAAACCAAAAAAAAAAAACAAATAAAAATAAAAAACAAGAAAACAAAGACTTCAATCAATTGTTAAGAGACTCGTACGGCATAAGAATATTTAATATATTTTGTTAAGTGTTTGTGTTTTTAGTTTTTTTTTTTTATTATTAAGATTATTCAGATTTATTCTATGGCTCGACCACCAATCTCACCAAAACATTAAATTTATCTGCGACGGTGTTTCGTGTCCAGTACAATTTACCAAAAGAATTTATTCAGCAATAGGCGAAAACAAAGCTGGAGGAGCTTAGTAGAAAATAAATTTGAAAAGGCGGAAAAGTGTGGAGGGTACGTTTCAAAAGAGAGAATAAGAGATTATATTAAGAAAAATATGTCTTCTATGTTTTGTCTAGATTTTGTCCAATAATGCCTTAATGTGAGATGGTCAAACGATAAAATAAAAATGGTTAATTTCGCAGTCAATAATTAAATTTTTTATTTAACAAAGATAGATTTTTTTTTAAAATATCGACAATAGTTAGCAAGCAAAGAAATTACTAAACGGTGCGCTTGGAGCCATCCAGTCTTCCAAAATTTTTCTAAAGAGATCACGAACATATCCCATTTTTTTATACCAGTTGAGAAGTGAACGGAGCCATTAGTCAAAGTGACAAAAGAATTAATTTTTTGTAATTAACATTGTGCAATGATTTTAAAGTTGGAGTAGTTTTTTTAATGAATCTCGGATTAATTTTACATAAAAACAGTGGATCTACATAAAACCATCAATATGATGCCGGAGGAAGAGAAAATGCCGGTATTCAAAAAGGTATCTATGGCTAACAACGCTAGTGGAATGAAAAAACGAATGTGGAAGTCGCTGAAGCAAATTTTGGCAACGGAACGAACACTCCAGTGGCCAGAAAATGCCGTAACATGTAAATATATTGATTGACTTCTAATCGATTGTTTATCAATACGAGAATTTTTATTTCGCACATAGATTCATCGATAAATCCACCGCCATCTTTTAAGCCCGCCAAAAAGTACTCGGACATCTCAGGATTGATTGCCCTATACACCGATCCTCAAAGTAAGTTGCATTATCATAATTCTGAAGAATTTGTTACCGTTCGTAATTTGCCAATGGATTTGACGGCCGGTTATTTGGCGCTTCGCGGTGCTTCGAGTATTGTTGGATAGTTTTCTTTAAATCTAGTTTAAATCTAGTATACAGGGAAATTATGCATATTTGAAGATAAAATCAATAAAACGATAGAAATTTTTTTAGATTTATTTAATAATATTTTAAAGATCAATTACCTACCAGTCTTTCAATCTCATTCAAAACAAAATCTATGTCCGACTTTTGGGCTGGCGGAAAACACGTCAAAACCATACGTAGAAAATTGCCAAATTTTTTATTTGGTAACGGTGAGTAGCCAACCATTAAAGTACCTTTTTTGATCATTCGTTCCTTAATCCGTGGAGCGACCGCATTCAATTCATTCCACCATTGATCGGTCTCTGGTTGTCCACGCATCTTTTTCGGAATAAACCAAAAACAAATATTTGTATAATCAAATGCGTGTTCGCCAATTAATCGAAATCCATTTCGAGTAGAGATTTGATCTGTGAGATATTTGGCCATTTCCATTGAATGGTCAATTAATGTTTCCATGCCTGAGAGTCCTCTGGCTTTTAGCATTAACCAAAATTTGAAGACATCAACCTAAACGAAGACACGATTATTGATAATGACCAATATAAACCAATCAAAAATGTTCACCTTTCGTCCACATTGAACACTTTTGTCTCCTGTGTCATAGGACACGTCATAGAACTTATCCTGTTGGAATAGATACTGGGCAGCCGTTGAATTGCATTCATGCAGCAATCCCTTCTGCTTGATCAGAAACATTGAACACTGCAATGGAGCACCGAGCGTTTTATGTGGATTCCATGACAGTGAATCGGATCGTTCAATGCCGGCTAGGAGATGTTTGTGTTTTTGCGAGAAAATCAGACTTCCGCCAAGACATGCCTAGGATATGAAAATCTTCTAATTAATCAATGTCAAATTTACACAGTAGGTACATACATCAACATGCATCCATAATTTGTACTTTGCACACACATCAGCTATCCCATTGAGATCATCAAATGCTCCCAGTACAGTTGTTCCACATGTTGCATTGACAAAAAATGGCTTTTTGTTTT
Organism: Platyura marginata; assembly: GCA_026745375.1. Lineage (NCBI taxonomy): Eukaryota > Metazoa > Arthropoda > Insecta > Diptera > Keroplatidae > Platyura > Platyura marginata. The sequence goes on along the minus strand of JANSTT010018967.1, from coordinate 41,375 downwards.
GGGTCTGAGCGAATTTGATTTGTTGTTCCAAATCGTCTAGCAGTAATCGTCCGCGTTGGTCTGTCTTGACGGTGAAAATATTGTTCGTTCCAATGCCAAGCCAATGAACGGCTTTTTTGATGCTGTAGTGTGCCTGTAAAATGAGTGGAGTTAATGGAATTGCTCATTTGTCTCCATTTGAATAAATTACCTCTTCCGATGTGAATACGGCCATAGGTTGACAACCGAAAATTCCCGTTTGCTTGACATTTGGTATCGCCAAGTATCTTGCCAAAACCATTCCGTAACTGAAAATTATAACAGTGAAATAAGACATTGGTTTCCTTTTGTGGCTTTTTGTTGAGTAGGTACAGTTTTCCTTTGTTTCCAACAAAAGTACTCACAAATTCGAGATAGATCCACCCGGTGAAAATATCCCATCACCATTGTCATAACCAAACATTTTGCAGAACATTTGAATTATTTCATTTTCCATTAGGGTAAATACTGGTCCCACTTCATAAGTGTACCTGTGGAGGGGGAGGAGTGAAATATTAAAAATTTACATTTCTCATGAAGAATTTTATTTTAATACTGGCTTGTGTTCAGCGCATCTGTTATCCAACTACCAGCCAATCCAAATGGATCCAGGCCACCGAATAGTTGATTGTGAAACTGAATATGTCCGGTTTTCACCGAATAGTGAATAATTTGTTTGCAGATTTTTTTAATTTCTTCAATATCTTCGATTCCGTTATTGGTGATGTTTAGATCAATAATTGCCTAAGGATAAAATAAGATTTGTCAATAAAAATGTTTTTTTCGAGCTTTCTTAACAATTTATTCTCGAGATTTTACAATAATTTAATTATAAGATCAGATATTGGAATTAAAAGCTCGACGACTTTCTAATAGATTTCTGATCAAGTATCAGTTACTCCGGATTTTTTTTGGTGAATTTTCTAAGGGCTCTCTCTCTCTCTCTCTCTTTGTAGGTTAAAAACTTTTTCTTCAATGAGTTAATTTTGAGAGTACTCAAATATACCAAATGGTTTCCTAAATGAATTAAAAAAAAAAAAATAGATTTGTTACGGTTAACCCATTCATGCTCAAAATTGGTGGATATGCAAAAAACAATTTTACTATATTATTACTACTCTTACTATCACTAATGCATCAACACATCAATGACCGTTATAAATACTTCAGTTTGTACTGATAGTGGTAATTTAGGGCAGGTCAATGCAATCGAAGTTAATAAACGCAATGATAACCGTATAATCTCTTCTACACAACGTATTGTTTGTCAATAAAAATATCACGCTAGAGACCAATGACCATCTGATGATTGTGTAAGGTTTCATTGATTGCTATTGACACAAATGCAATTAAGACAAAATAAATTATTTGTGAATGTCCGATAAGTGATGATTTACGGCTTTAGCATTATTATGAAGATCTACATATGTATGTACAGGGTGACAATAAATGTGTGGTACAAATTTTCAAACTCGAGAATAATCGTAAACAAACATGTTTCGATTTTGCTGATTTTTTACTCTATTAATGTTCGTTGAGTGGATGAAATAAATGCCAATTCAATATCAATTGCGAAAGAGAGAAGACGCGCGATGACCGACTTAAAGGCAATAATAATAAACAAATTTTTATCAGGAATGACGCCAAACCGAGTGTTTGGGGGGGAAATGTGTTGAATCAAAATCTTCTAACAGCACTCCGGACACCGGACATTTTTACAGAAAGATTATTACTGCTTCCAACAAGACGGGGCACCATCTTACACAGCAAATATTGTCCAACAGTGGTGTTCGAACAATTTAACCGATTTCATTCTTAATGATAAATGGCCTACTGACAGATCCTCTTCATCATAGTGGATTACAATTCTGGACAACAGTAGGCTACTGTTGTCCAGAATTGTAATCCACTATGATGAAGAGGATACATGCTGGGAAAAATAAAAAAAAAGGTTATCCAAAAGATATGGAATGAAATTCTGATGGAAATGTTGTGTGTCGCCTGTACTGGTTTTTGAGAATAGATTTCGCAGTTATTATTATGATTACCCGAAAATGTATGAAAAGTTTGGATGTGTAATTAAATCTCGTTGCTGATATATCTCAAATTGGTTTTTGTGTACCGCACATTTATTGTCACCCTGTATATAAAACAATAATTCAATTGATGATTTATTAAAATTTATTGCTTAAAATATTTCAATTATCAAAGTTACATAAGTCGTAAAATTGTGAGAGAGAAAAAAAACGGCATGACATACGCAAACGCATCTTATTTGGCACATTGTGTGATAAGAATGATTTATTTTTAGAAATTTTCTTTAAACATTTATTTAACTTATGGCTCAGTTGACTAAAAAGTTTTAAAATCTACCGTTATGGTTGTACAATCCGGTTAGTATGGAGAAATATTTAAAATATAATTTTAACCCTAATCTAACCAGGCTATTTTTACCTTGGTAGGTTGTGCCAGTAATTTTTATTTTTATTAAATTTAAATTTAGATAAAAAGTTAAAAATTTTATTTTTGTGCGTGTAAAAATGTCGAATGATTAAATACATAAAGTCTCCGATCGGTAATTATACGTATTAAATGAGTAGGAGAGTTTTTAAATTGAAATATGTCTCAAAGTCACACTTTGGTAGGATTAGGGTTAAAAGTTGAAGAAAGGAAGTATGGGAGATAAAAGTTAAAAACTACCAAATTCATTCATTCATTTTTTTTACCATCTAAATTTTGAATTTTCCAATTTTTTTTTCATAAAAGCCGCCCTTGTCGCAAATTTAGATTTTTCATGAAAATCAAAAACTTTTTCTTTTAAGTTGTTTTGGATATTAAATGCTTTATAAATGTTTCAGTGATAATTATAAATGATTTTATGATTTGTATGGAAATGATCTATCGATTACTGTACGATGCCATCTAAATATGACATTCGGGTAAAGTGTCATTTACGGCACGGACGAACTATGTTTATACTCGTATGATGTACCTTTGATACCCTTTTAAATTATAACTTTGGTACGTTTTTAACGCCCCTTAATACTCATCGTAGAAATTTTTTTTAACACAATTGTCTTTCTCGTGAAATTCTAAGTCGAATTATGCATATCCGTCCGTCTGTCTCTCCGTGATCAAGATAACGGCTTAACGAATGAAGCTAGAATGCCGAAACAGCTGACAGTTTATTTTGTAGACTTAAAGTAAAATCGATTTTGGAGCAAAACGGAGCAAATATGGGGAGGCTGTGTTACAGCGTGCAACTAATTTTGATATGAACCATCCAATTACTCAAAAGGTAGTCAGAATGTAGAAAAAATGAATATGACAACAATGATAGAGAATATAAAAATGAAGATTTCATTCATAAGTTCCACGACATACCGTTATGGCGCTGCAATCAATCTTATGTAATTGCTAGGGTTTTTAATCGTTTGTATTCAATTTACAGACAAAATAGACACGGAAATAGTTGTAGATAATAAACAAGCACTCATACGGGTATTTTATTGGGACTGGGGGACGACTCTATGTCATCTCATAACATTTCGGTAACAGAAATTTAATTAAAAATTAGGATTTCAAAAATTCCAAACTATTGTAATTAAATGTTCTGAAAGTTTTCAAATATTTGATTTTCTTTTATGAGTCAAACACTTCTAAATCGAAATCTGAATCGAAAACAATTTAATGATAAATATTCGTTGACCTTAAATGGTTAAAATAAATACAAAATTAATTTAAAATAAAAATATATGCAAACCTTTAAATCTTCTGGATACACAAATCTCACAATTGGTTCATTGGCTGGTGTATTTAAGGCATTTTCCTCTAACAGCATACCGTAGACACTCTCTAAAATATTCCAATCATCTTTGACACGATCCATATTTTACGTTGCTTTACTAGCTTTCTATATACGATCAAAAGGTAATTCAGGTAGATATAGGTACCTTGATGGAATGAATTTTTACTGTAAATTGTATATTTAATGCAATTCTTTGCACTCTATTATTACGTCGTTTTCTAGCAATTATTTAAGAGACACTTTGTCAATGTCAACCAACAACAACCAGTGGCAGTAGAAAACTGACGATAGTATACTAATTGTTTTTGCATGTGAACAGTTGAGTTGAGTATTTTGTATTTGTTTATCTGGTAAGGTGGTGGTGGAAAAAAGTTTAAATTCAGTATATACATGCTGCTGTTGAAAATTGTGCAGAGAAGATTAAAAACCGGAAATAAATATATGGAATTTTATAGATGAGCCTAATTGATGTGAACTAAATTGAAATAAAAATAGTACAAATACCTATTACAAATTTTGGAAATTAAGTTTCCTGACTTTCCTATAATTTTGTAGGGGGCGGGGGTGTAAATTTCATTTTTACATAAAAAGCAAAAAACATTGCCATTAGCACACATCTTTATCGATTCTAATAAAAAGGATTTCAAAAATTTGTTTTTTTGCTTCTGAGCAATAATTTTGACATGCTAGGGCCATAAAAATCTTTGAAAAATATCCATAAAATGGGCCAATTGAAGTTTTTTAAAAGCCAAAAAAAATTAATTTTGATAATGTAGTAAAAACATTTTTTTTTGTTTTCATTAAAATTTATTGTTTTATAAATGTTATAATAATTTTTAACAATGTCAAATAAACTTAATCGTAATTTTATCCTTGATATATATTCTAACAAGTATACAAATTGAATTGTTATAACTTAAGTTAATAGCTAATATTATACAATTTTTTCTCATAGGGGTTGGTATTTTTGTTTTTTTTTTTAAATTTAGTGCTATTTCGTAAATTATTCAAAAGTTTATCCACCCTTATAAAGAGTTGTGTAAAAATATTTTTTTTTAAGGATAAAATTCATATTTTGCAAAATTAATTTCAAGAAAGGAAGAAAAATCACAAAAATATTTTTTAAATTTGTTTTTTTATTAAAAAAAATTTTTTTTTTGCCAACTCGTGGTCTAAGAAATTCACAAAAAATTCTGTTTGGATAGATTCAATTAAGATTTTTTTTTACAAAATAGCCCCCATTATAATTTGTCAATTTAAGTTACTAACATGTATCTAGTTATTTTTCAAAATTCCAACCCCTGTCTATTATGAGCAATGTAGAAATAGATATTTTCCACGAGAACTTTATCAATTTCGGCTTCTACTAGTTTTGATAAGAACTTTTTTTTTTCTAATTCTGTTTCTGCTGAGAGAGAACATACGAACACAAAATCCTTGCAATTGTTGGCCAAACAAAAAAAAAATACTCTTTTTGAAATTTTAAATAGACAACACACAAGGCCCATAAAAACATATACTACGTCACAATGACCCAGTTAGCACTACTTTTTGTTTTTGTTTTTTTTTAAATTACTTTTTTCTTAAAAACTAAATGCTCAATATGAGCTACACATTTAATGACTCCTCCATCTTATAAATTAACAATTATTAATAACCATCAATAATGGCACAGTGCATTTTCTATATTTGGAGTCTTTATTTTTTTATTTTTTTAAAATGAACGAAAAAAAAAAAATATTGCAATTTTTGGTTGTTTTAGTAGAAAAAAAGCAATTAAAATGTTATTCCAAATAAACCTCGCGCTAAAATATACAATTATTTTTTATATAACAATATAAAATATCAGACTTATTAAAATTCTTAATGCCTAACCCTACATTTTTATTAATAATTAATGTATTATAGAAATTTAAAATACTTTTAGTTATTAATTAATCACAATTTTGTTCATTCAATAATTATAAATAACAATTTTACTTAATGTTATTTTAATTTTTCTTCTTTTTTGTTTTTTCTTTTAAATATTTTAAACACTGGCGCATTTATTTTTAATTGTTTTTTTTTTTTTTGTGGTTAATTAAATTTCTTATGAGTTGAGCAAAAATGAGCAACAAATTATTATTTTAAGTTATTTATTATTTTAGTTTGAACCCTTTTTCCAGTATTTTAGTAAAGAAAATGATTTTTTTAAAGTAAAAAAACATTTGAAATATCAGTTTTAAACAACGTTTTAATTTTAGTGCAGAAAATCTTATTAAAAATCGTTGTTCTTTTGAATCTTGAAGGAATACGACAAAATATGCACATTGATTTATTGTTTTTTTTTATTTTTTTTAATACTATGATTTTTTATTATTCAGCTCATACTATATTTTGATTTTTATTATTTTTAAATTACGTTTTTCTAACAATATATAAAATTTGGCACTTAATTCACACACTTTAATTAAAAAAGTCTCTCTATACATATATTAATTGAAACATAGGGGAGTACAGGCAATATTGGCCAACAATATTTTTTTTTAAATTAGACCAATACTATAAGTATCGTTTTATTTATTTTTTTTTTTTAAACCACAATATAACTAATATCACTTGTCATGTCTTAAATAAACTGTGAAGGATATGAAAAATTTTATTGCAATAATCGTTGCATTGTTGATATGAAAATTATGAACATGCTTTTGTACTTAAGTAAGTATATCGTCCGCTGTAGTCGTTTGATATCAGAATTTATCATCGTCAATAGACCGTACCGGTCTAATATTATTTAGTGCGTGTGAATTTCGTTTTAGCGTTGCTGTATCCTCAACGAAAGACTTTGCCAATGCCTTTGGCGTATGATGTCCGGTGACATTATTCGCTTTTGTTAGTGTTCCATGGCCATTTGATAGAAGTTTTGTGTTGGCACCATTGCTGCCATTACTATTGAATGATGATTGACGTTTGACTTTGGGTCGTTCGTCTTTGGTCGGTAAACTGGAATATTGATTTGGAAATGAATCAAAACATGGTGAACCGATATTTTTAATGTCTCTGGGTATGGCCCTTTTCTTCATAAACATGTACATAAGGAATGTGGATGCACTGCAGCAGATTAATACAGCTAGCATACATACAGATACTATGGTTCCGGCACCCATACCAGCCGCTTGGACAATTTCTGTAGAAAAACAACATCAAATAAATATTATGTCGAAATTGTTAAACAAAAACTCACCATTTGCCATGGGCAAGTCACATTGCCGAACTTCTCGTTCATTTCCTTGGCATTCCTTTGGGCTGGGATTTGTTGTTAAACATTTTCTGTATCTAATTCTTTCTCCATCTTCATTGCATTTTGACCATTCACTCCATGTACTCCAACCTAAAAATGCTGCAAAAAAATATTTATGCTTACGATATGACTGACCAATATTTTATGGATAAACTTACAATCACAATGTGGCTGTTCACATGTATCATACTCGATGCTTAGACCTTCACATCCACTATCATATAAATCATTTCCCATCGATAAACATTGTCTTGATCTGGTTCGTTTGCCTAGACCGCATGTAGCTGAACATGGTGACCAATCAGTCCAACAACCCCATTCGCCTGTACGCAATTAAAAAAAAATGATTAACAAACCAAATTCTTTATCAAAAATCTGTCCTCAAATTTACCTCTACATGAATGTGTATTACAGGCTCTGGCCATTTTTGCTGTTCCATCACAATTTCCTTTTTCACAAGTTCTTGTTCGAAATTGTTGGCCACCACCACAATCAGCACTGCATGGACTCCATGTTCCCCAATCACTCCAGCCAGGTTCTTCGCCACCATCGCCAGATCTAGATAATGAAAAAAAAACCGAAATTATAATCAATCATACCCAACCGTACCTTAATTATATACCTTTGGCAAGATCCATCAATGTGACATATTCTGGTTTCCTCTTTGGATAGGGCGACTTTTAGATTATTGGCATCTTGAACATTTGCTTTGCATGCAAATCTAAATCTTCTCTCGAGTTGTCCACCATCACCGGTTGATCCGTTAACTTGAACCATCCACGGTGTCCATGAACCCATTTTTTTAACTTCGGCACAAGGTTGAGTATTGCATAGTTCATAATCCAGATGACATCCGGCACAATCCATTCCACCATTTTGCGGAGCTGGATCATCACATTTTCGTCTCCTAAAAATAGATGAAAAGAAAAATTAATTAAATATAAAGAATATCTAATGTTCTAAGAATTTTACCTCATTCTATAACCACCACCGCATACCGTACTACATTGACCCCACGGTCCCCATGGACCCCAACTACCTTCAATCGGCAATTGCTTAGGAACTGGACATGGAGGCAAATGACTACAATACATTTCGGCTCTATCAGGACCAACACACACTCGACCACCATGAGCTGGTTTTGGATTGCCACAAGTGCGTCGTCTTGTCTTTACAGCCATGCCACAAGTTTGCGAACAAGATGACCATGCACTCCAATCTGTCCAACCACCATTAACTGTACAATTAGTAACGGTTATGCTCATACCAGTACATGTGCTGCCACCATTTTTCGGACTTGGATTGTCACAAGATCTTGTTCGACAAAGACACATATCCGATGTGGCTGAATCGTCGGCTGGCAGTTCTGTTGATTGTAAACATTTAAACCAATCTGACCATACGGACCAACCACCATCAACTGGGGCTGTAAGAACCGGACAATCGGTAGCGTTCTGTATCCAATATCGAACTAATGTATCTCCTTTTGGTGGTGCCGTACAAGCTTCCTGCAGTTCATTCCATCCACAATATGGATCCATAGCGTTAAGACAACTTGATTTTGACACATGTCTGCTGCAGTGCTGCGAAGAAACTCGCATCAGTGCATTATCCGTTCCAATGTATAGTGATTCCGTTTCTTTTAGAAATTCCAGCGTTCGTATTTTAACGTTTGGATTTGAATCCGGTTGCCAAATCTCAATGACGCATGTCTCTTTTGTTCGTGAAAGTACCGAAATCTTTTTAATGAATCCATCTTCGGTTGCAACATAAATTATTCGAACATTTTCGTGCAATTTCGTCGGAATCATATCCAGCGCAATGTGCGTGAATCGTTCCAATTTCGAGACATGTAGAGGCTGTGCCGTTGTTGGTTGTACAGCCTGATCCATTAATTGATAGCGTGACGAGTCGAGCAATTGGGTATGTCGAATGGCTGTCGATTGACTCGCTTTGCATTCATAGTGAGCACCGTGTGTTGTATCTTGTCGTTCCCAGGCGGACCCAATAGTTTCTTGATGTTTGAACGGTCCACTGAATGCAGCATGTATGGCGGACATATTGAATGCGCATATAGCTGAGCCATGAATGCTGTTTCTGTAAGGAATATGAAAAAATTGGTGAACACATTTATCTCTAAATACAATTTATCTCTATCTTCTTCTTTTTTTAAATTCTTAATAATTGAGAAATAGTCATACTAATAATGGTTTCTTGGGATTCTTGCTAATTGAACAATAAAAAGCATCATTAAAAGACATTGGCTGTATAAAAGGTGCGTGACTTGTTTATAATTTTATTACACAATTTCCATGTATAAAATCGACATCAAACAAACTCTGAACCATAAAAAGAAAACATTAAAAAGGGGTTGATATAACACAATAGACACTTACTCGGGTGTTGTGAATGTAGCATACAAAACACTTTCTTCCGGTGAGTACTCAACGCCTTGAATCTCATTAAAATAAAACGGATATTCGCCAGGCAATGAACAATTCAATCGAGCTTTTACATATGATGTCCAATTATCTTTAAGGATGTGCTCACCACCTGGATCTGATTTGCAAACACGTGCAATACGTGAGTAAACAACCTGCAAATAGGTTTTGGCATTAAACAACAACAAAAAATCAAATTTTTTTGTAATTTTTTTACCTTTCCACAGTTTATGTACTCAACAGCAGTCTCACGGAATAGAAAATAAACAAATTCTCCTGACTCAAAACTGCCAACAAATTGTGGATCATTAAGCCATTTGGAGTTGTACTGATTCGTTCGAAGCATTCGTTTGCCTTCCTAAAATTTAATAAAAAAAATTATTGAAAATTCCAATAAAACCAAAAACTTGAAGTTACCTGTGACACATCAGCCCTTAATATAGCTGGATCTGAACCGGAAAAATCTGTTGGCGATCCAATGAACATTTGTCCATTTTCTGTCATTAGCGTTGTTATGTTTGCATGCGGATTAAACGGACATTTGGCTACTCCTTTGTCATATTGTGTTACATTTAAATTTTCCATCTATATAACAATTAACTCTGTTAATCCCCCAAAAATTTCTTATCGAAATACTGATCAAATATTAATTACCTGTCTCCAGGAACAGTATGGACTGAATGCATAAGTTCCGCATGCATAGAGTTGATTGCCATAGCTCTGGAGAACCATAATGTAGTTTCGACAATCCGTTTCGCTTTGTCCTTTGTTTTGACATGTTTCCATCATCGGTACCGTTGCTTCCCATATTGATTTTTCTCTGGGTCTTAGGGAGAAGGACATTCGATATAGGGTATCTCTGAAATAGAAAGAAGAAAAAATTGAATTTTACATTTTTAATTTTTTTTTCAAAAATTAACCAAATTAAATCGTTTTCAATTTAGGAGAAAATTATTTCCACAGAAACCCCCTCAAAATATACGATCGCACGTAAAAATATTACATATGCAAATAAAATGCAATAATTGACAGTTAAAAATTCAAAATCATTGTATGGAAATCGGAACAAAGCTGATGCAATTGAATAGCTAGAGATAAAAATACACTACCAGTTTACCTACTGATAAAAATTTAGTAGGTAGGGGAGAGTGGGGATAGTTTTTACATCACAAACGCTATCCAAATAATAGTTGAAATATTTTTTTAAAAAATAGTCAAAGTAATTTTTTGCCAATATCTAAGTTGACAGTAAATGTCAGATGACTTTTCATTCGAGTTTTTTGCTAAAAAGTGTATATTTGCGGATAAAAAGAAAATATTAATTGTTTTTTTTCAAACAAAATATCTTGAGTATCCCCCTCAAGATATACGATCGCACGTAAAAATATTACATATGCGGATAAAATGCAATAATTGACAGTTAAAAATTCAAAATCATTGTATGGAAATCGGAACAAAGCTGATGCAATTGAATAGCTAGAGATAAAAATACACTACCAGTTTACTTACTGATGAAAAATTAGTAGGTACAATCGTTGGGGAGTTTTTTTTTATTCTATTCTTTTTTTTAAAAAAAAAAAATTTATTACCTATGTAGATAAATAAATACATACACACATACTGGGCGATCACTTTAGAAACAATTTAAAATTGTTATTGCACTCATGCATTACCTGTAAATCGCTTTGTATCAATTGTATCTGAATACAAAATACATTTTGCAGATATTTATCATCGCATGAGTTGCTCAATAGAATATTATTTCTATAAGTAATAACTACAGAAAACATTTCCATTAATGATGCTACTTTAAAAGACACAAATACACATCGTACTAGCAGACGTTTAAATAGAATTTCTCATAAATTTAGAGTGGATTGTAGATTGCTTCAAGCGCGTTTTTGTACATCTAAATGGGATGTAGAGGTACCTCTCTACTATGGAGCAATAGAAAACTTGAAAATTATTGTTATAAATAAAGAATTTTTGATTTTTTTCTGTTTTTAAGTTGTGCAACGAAGAAGAACTCTCGATCGTTTTTTTTTTTTATTGTGCAATCTATGTAGACTTCCAGTTACCTATTTGGTATTGTTTTAAGAACAATGATCTAACGATCAGAACAATATCGAGATCACCATTCTGTTGTAGAGTGTCGTGTGTCTGTGATTTGGTAGCCAGTAGCCACCATATCTATTCTACATTATTTTCATACAGATAGAACTCCAATGTTGGATTATAATTATACCCGTATGATGGTAATCAAAGGGTATTATAACTTTGGTACGGAGTTTGTAACGCTCCTTAATACTCATCGTAGAAAAAAAAATTAACTTCATTTTCTTTGTCGTGAAATTCTAAGTTGAAATATGCATGACAGTTTATTATGTAATCCTAGAGTAATATCTCTATTGTTTTTGGAGCAAATCGGACAAAAATTAGGGGAGGCTGTGGTACAGTGTGTACCTAATTTTGATATAAACATAAACCATTCATTTACTCAAAAAAGAAAGTCGGAATATAGAAAAAATGAATATAACAACATTATAGAGAATGCAAAAATGAATATTTCATTCATAAAGTAAAAAGTTTCACGACATACCGTTATGGCGCTGTAATAAATTTTATGTCATGTATAGTGTTTTAATTATTTACTCGAAAAATATTTGGTTTACGGAAAAAATGAATATGACAAAAATGATAGAGAATACGAAAATTGAGATTTCATTTATAGACCATAAAGTTTCATGACCAGTCGTTATGGCGCTATAATCAATTTTATGTTATCATAGGGTTTTTAATCATTTGTATTCAATTTACTCAATATTTCTTTGTTGTACAGACAAAATAGAGGGCGACAAAGTCATAGATACAAGTACACATACGGGTATATTATAATTGGGCAATTATCGGTTTTTTTTTTTAAAGTGTGAATGTTCAGTAATAACATTTGTAAAGGCGATAGGATGATTTTGGAAGTTTTTTTTATAGTCTCCTCAATGCGGATCTCTCTTTTAAAAAGATAATTAAAAAAAATTTGGTACCCGGGCAAAATGCACGATTCGCGCCACAATAGTATTGTTTTTATCGTACTTCTTCAAATATATGTTTTAAAATTAATAACTTCCAATTATATTGTAGCAATACTGATTTTAAAATTTTAAATGACGATTTTTGTCATATTCAGGTCTACGTTTTGTTGGAACATTAATTTTGCATATTAATTTGTACATTAATAGACAGCTTAATTTTTGCGCAACACTTTTACACAAGATTTAGTTGCGCAAATGACCATACCGCATACAAATTGTACACCGTACCGGACTTGAGGAACGCTTAAAATCTGAATCTAATTTAATTATGGAATACAAAAAAGAAAAAGAAAAAAGAAAAAAAAAGGTTTATTTATGTTAATCTAATGGATTGTTCCTTTCTCTTCCAAGTACTTTATGTTAGACATGTTGTTGGTACAAAAATGTATTTGAATCCAAAGAGATAAAAACGAAAATTTACTGTAACACCCACAACAGGAAGGCACAACACCATTATTATGATTATTTACACAATGTGCCTTTTGCTTGATTGGAGGTATAATGGGTACCTTTCTTGTTTGGTACATAGTATATGAACCTTTATAGGTTATATTGTACATTGTACAATGTAAAATGCAGAAAAACAATATCACACTATGGCATCAAGCAACAACAATAATAATAATAATAATAATAACAACAACAACAACAACAACAAAAAGTACTGAAAAAAGACGTAATTTTCACTCGTCAAACGTGAGCGGTCGTAATTATTCACATTTAGCAGAAAATGTTTTTGTATGTTTAACACTTCTCCCCCGGATGGCGTAAAATTGATTATTTTCATTAAATTTAAATCATGCACCGTGAGATTTAAATAGGTTTTTTGTTTTTTTTTTCTTTTTCTTCATTTTTTTTTTTGAGTGCGCGACCTACACCGGTGATATTTTCCAATGTATTATTATAATATAGTAAATTAAAGCAAAAATTTGTTTTTTTTTTATTTTCTTCTTTTTTTTTTTATTCCATCTCAAATATTTTTGTTAATATTTGATTTTCAATATATTTATTATGGTAATTTGTTATTTTTCGTTATGGATTTTTATTTTGATAATAATGAGTGTTCGACATATTTGGTATGTCGGCATCATTTGATGTGCAAATGTTAATCAAATATTTCACTGTTATGTTAAATGACGTGTTATGTTTATAAATTAGAAGATCTATAACGGCTAATTGTTTAATTTTTCATATTTTTATGACTTTCAGTTTTTTGACATAAAAAAAAAAAAAAATTGTGGAGGATGAATTTTTGGAGGTAAATTTTTTTTTTTTAAGTACCTACATAAATAATTTTAATGAAATATAATTTTTTATCATTTTTTACATTTAAGAATTTCGAAACAATTGTCTTAATGCACCTTTGGAAAAATTTGGCAATACAGAAGTAAATTATTTTTTCTAATCTAAAAAGTGGCCTCTAAAAAGTCACCACAAATTTGAATGGAATTTATTTTTTTCTACTTTTAATTTTAATTTCATAACAAAATTTTTTTATATATCAATATGCTTATATACAATACCCGCTAACTAAAATATGTGATGCCTCGCATTGGGTCATCATCGACTCTGAATTGACCAATATACGGAACTTATTCAGACAACAAAAACAATATTTAGGTAATTATTATTTTTGTTCCGTTATTAGTCAATGATAACAAAACAGCACATGAACTCAATTAATATTATTTATGCTATTTTGTTACCTCAGAGTCAATGATGACCCAATGCGAGGCATCTCAATTTTTATGTACTTTTCAGGAGATAGTAAAAATTTCATTGTTTCGTATAGCGTATTGAGTTAGCGGATGGTCAATGTTTGAAAATCCAAAAAAAAAACGAAATTTTTAAAACAAACTTTTTGTAATAATTTTACCATAGGTGCAGGGTTGTATAAACATCAATTTTATGCAATAAAAAAAAAATCAGTAAAAATTAGTTAGCGGGTATTGTATATCAGCCATCGATATATTTTATAAAGATTTTTAAATATACCCTAATGATAATCGAGTGATCTGTAGGATAAATTGTCCTTGATCTAAGGCAATATTGGAGATAAATCACCCATAAGATCAATTTTCCTTTAGATAAATAGTTCTTATGATTAATACTATATCTAGTGCTAGTCCTTCAAATAAATAGTCTTTAAGAGAATATATTTTCGATACTAATGATAGATTGGGAGTAGAGATTAATTTACGATTACCAAATTTTTTGTTTTGTTTCAGATCATTCACTAATTAAGATTATGATCACCGAAATATTAATTGAAATGGATGGTGTCCAATTCCAGTAAATTTAATGTAAGTGACTTGAGATTTTTGTTGTTATCAATTTGTAAACAATTTAATAATTACTGATATTGATTGTAGGTGATAAGATGTGTTGTGTAAAACAATTTAATTCTGGAACGGGTTTTTTTTTGGAATCAAAATTCGTAACCGGCATTTATTTGGTAAGTTTTTTTTTTAACTATATTGTCTATTTTTCAAGTAATTTCTATAAAATATTAACGAAAAGTGAAAACATTACCATATCGCGTGAAATGGGGTCTCTGCCTGCATAAATCCGCATTTTACATTACCAAAATCAGTATAGTCCGGCTGTTATACATTTAGTTCCCACAACAACAAAATCGTTTTTAGTATTTCCTACGGCTATTATCACCGGCCGATCAATCACCTTCCCATCATCACCGTCAATTTATCATGCATGCGTACACAAACACACACATACCTATGATGAAGCCAATTTTAAATTCTTTGCGCAAACGCAATTTCACAAAAGAAAGTTATTAAGTCCGTTTTTAATTACTGATCGCTGATTTTTCATTATTTTTATTTTATTTTTGGACCGTATATGTATTTTTCGTAAATTAAGGTCGGTACCCAGAAGGAGTTAATGCGTTAATAAAATGATAATAATCTCAATCCAACAGGTTTAAAAATAAAAATAATTTATACTTTCATTGGAAGCCCCATGTGTTGCGCAGTGCTTCACATATAGGTATAGTGATTGTTGCCGCCTTAAAAAAAAAAAAAAATTAAATGACTTAAAACAAATAATCATATTTTGATTGACAGTTTATTAAAAAAAAAAAAATATGGTTGATGGTCTTTCCTCTCCTAAATGGAGTGTTTGTTAATGTTGCGTAAATAATTATAAATATTTATGCTTTTAAGTATGTTGCACAACGTCGATCGATCTCGTTTTGTTAATAAAAATTGATTACTTAGCCTACGTACGATAATCATATAGTCTACCAGACTACTCTATAATATGAGAAGGTGACAAGTAGTGATACTCGAAATAATCACCTGTTACTTGTTTTTGATTTAAGTGATATGTGATTTTTATCACTTTGATCTATTAAATGAAAGGTTTTTTTCCAGAAATTATGATAACATCATTGAATACCTACATGTTTGACATTATTAAATTAAATAAAAAAAAAAATTAAAATTTATACATAGGCGGTTTCTCTAATGGTTCATGTTGTCCCGGTGAACACCTTTAAATAACTTGATCTAAGTTTGTAGTGTATACATAGAAGCATTTCTATTGTATTGTATTGTCAATTGCACAATTGACCATTTTTTTTAAATTTAACATTATTTTTAAAGGTCTACATAATTTATTTGTATGCCAACAAAACCTTTTAGAATACAATTTTGACGTTAATTAATAACCATTATTCCTCAAAGAATTGTTGACGAACTTGAACCACTTGATTTGGTTTTTTTTTCTTCTGTTATTTAAATGAAAATTAAAAAAAAAAAATCAACAACTCAACATTATGCTAACCATAATGCTAAAAATTCTCTGTTTGAATAGAGCAAATAAAGTGGCAATTTAATGAGAAGGCGTGCGTTGGTGGGCTCATATTAACATTGTTATTCTTGCAAGGTGTGCTTGTTTGGACGTCGTATTAATTTATGCGTACCTATTTTAAACATTTTGCAGATATAATATTTCTCACTAAGGTATATAAACGTGTTTTATGATTTTTCATGTTGTATTTTGTAGGTACCTTAGCTGTATTACCAATAATAAGAAATCATTTTAACAAATTTATTTGATAAGGTTTTTAACGATTGTTTTAATGACATGAAACATGTATATGAGTAATTATTCATAGCCTAACCTGGGTGCCTGTGCGCTAAAATGATATTTATGCTCGAGAAATAATAATTTTAATTTATTATTATTGGGTAATTATAATTTATTGGACATTAATGCCTGACTATACTACTTATTGATAACTTTAATATAAATTTTCTTTTATTATGTGAAACTTTAATATAAATTTTCTTTTATTATGTGAAAAAAAAATCTCATTTTCAGACAATTGTTTTAAACCGATAGTGTAAAAGTTCTATAATTCTTTCGAGAAATGATTGACTATAGAAAGAAGAAGCATTATCTTGCAAAATTTATTCCGGGTCAATTTTGGCACAATTTATCTTCGACAATTCATTAACATAATATAATATATCGCCCATAATTTATTCTGTGAATAAATGATCTCCGACACAATTCATTTTGACGTATTTTTTATAAAATTAAATTTAAAAAAAAAAAAAACTTCCAAACACACAACTTCTACGGAATGGATTAATGGATATTTGAGACTCCATAAAGTTTACTTCAATCGATAAAAAAAAAGATATGATTTCAGCGATAATACCAGTCGAACGCCAAAAATATCATTTTTATCATGAAAAAGAGACTTAATCTTAGCAATTCCAGCCTGTAAACAATATCCCAGTACCATTTGCCACATGTCATAAAATGTTTCCATTCCATTTAATTAACAATAAATGTTGTTAGATAATAAACGTAATTCAGAATGCAAATTAGAAATAAAATATGTCAACCGGTGATTATCAGACTATAATAATTATTATACATAAATAAAAGTGAATGTCTCTCTTGTGTATAGTTTTTATAATTTCTATGTCTATGAATACAAAAAAAAATAAGAAATAAAAGCAGCATATCAAACATATTTTATTCAAAAGGCACTATTGTGCATGAAGTTATTTTTTAACCTTATTAATATTGCTAACACAGAGGTGAACCACATTTGGTACCAATCGTGTAGTTACTATAGATACAATTCTAAAGTATTACATTTATCGATAAAAGGATAAGTGGGTCAAAAATTGTTTCATGAATAAAAAAAACAAAAATTATCTAAAGGACATTCAAAAAAAATTAAAAGAAAAAAAATGTTTGCCAAGTTCCAAAGGAAATTCGTCTAACTAAAGCTAAAACATCATATAACAACTTTACCAGTAAAGTCCGATTTAGACCGCCGGCGAACGTGAACATGAATTTCAGTTAAAATACTGAATATTTTCACCGCAACATCATCGTGAACAATAACGCTTAGAAAATCCATGATAGAATACTGAGTTCACGGTCACTTTTGCGTTTACACCTCCAATGAACGGTGAAAATGACAGGAACACGAACAAAAACTTAACAATGTTCACTGCGAACAGTGAACACACTGGCGCGAACAACTTTGACATTTATATTTACCATATTTCATTTTTTCACGTTCACAGTTTCTTTTACGCTTATATACCCCGGCTCAATTACCAGGGTAATTTACCGGATATAATTGACTCTTGTCATGGAAACAATCAAAAGTACATTACCGCTGTCAAAAAAAGGTCTGAGATATTACCGTCGGTAAACCAAAAAAATAAGTATAACTATGACATAAATTGACAGAAGCGAATAAATTTTGAATAATTATGAATAAAATGGAATATTTTACAGAAGAAGAAACAATTTGTCTTTTAAATATAATATTTTCCATATAATTGATGATAAAACTTTTATATTTTCCATTTTTACTTATTAAAAAGAAAGAAAATAAAAAATTTCTCAAAATTATTGATACAATTTTGACATTTGTCAGCTACCATTACCCGTGTACAATTTCTCGTGTGAACGCGATAACGTAAATTACCCCTATATAAAGGTAGATTAACGCCGGTAATAGGACTGTAATGGAGATGGGATGAAAGTGAACTATGGTGAGTACGGTGGCGCTGACATTTCACGGTGAAAACATTAAATCATCGTGGAATTCAGTAACGTAGCGTGAGTTTTATTTTACCTATGCAAAGCACCATTAAAATCCATACTATAATCAGCATAAATACCTTAATTGTTGAAATATTTTAATAATGATAATTTTATTTTAAGTAAAATTTTATTTCCGATATTTTTTGTCCTATAAATTTTTTTCGATTTTCTAACAAAATTTCAAGAAAATCTTCCATATGAAATTAAAAACTGGGTATTCTGCAAACCTTATTTCCAAAAGAAAAATTGTCCTACAGAATACCCAGTTTTGAATAGCATAAATTAATATTTTCTCGATATTTTGTTAGAAAATCGATAAAAATTATTAAATGAAAAAAGATTGGAAATAAAATTTTACTTAAAATAAAATAAAATTTAATAAAATATTTGAACAATGAATGGAGGTACGCTGATAATAAAACATTTTAGAGGCAAACATAAAATTCAAATCAATAATTATTAAATAAATTAAAAGTATATTTGTTTGTTTATAATTACGTAAAAATTTTAATTCCGCATCAATTGACATCATTTACCTCGAGAAATTATCAATAATTAAAGTGTTATTGAGAAAATAAGTTTAGTTCATTTAGTCACATTCACCGGAGATCTAAATCGGCCTTAAGAAGGAAAATATCCTACTATAATTCCTATTTCTAATAAATAAATATTATTTCTTTTATCCGTTCGTAGACCAATTGTTTTGCTCCCCCCATAACCACCAACTAATACCAAAATGTAACACATAATTAATTCAAAATAATTTTTTTTTTTTTTAATAAATTAATTTCGTAAATTTATAAACAAATTAGCATATTATGGACTTAAACACTAAACAAACAAGCCAATTCAAGCCAGCCGAGAGCCATAACAATGAAATGCTCAGTTTTAATTACAAAAAGTCACGTCAAATTTTGAATATAACTTTTCGATTTGAAATTAGAGCTGTGTGGCTCCAAAACAGAAAAGAAAAGAATAGGAAGAAAGAAAAAAAACGTCCTTGAGGGCAATTTTTATAATTTTTTGTTTTTTTTTAGTTTTTTCGGTTAGCATTATGTATAACGATAATTACCCAGCAACTCATATTGGTAATGTTGAAAATATACTGAAATCAGAGAAAGAGAGTGAGAGAGACTCAAATTTTTTGTGATCCACTATACACTAACAATAATTTTCTATATACATATATGGAGCCATGGTGTTTAGTTCAACGAACGCTTCAGACCATTGTTATTGTTGTGGCCGTGGTTTTCTGTGACAATACCCATTAATACTAACAATTTACAACCAGTGCTTTATTGTTTGTTATGTGTTTATTTGTATTATTATTATTGTAGTTAAAGAAGGGATTTTCTTTTTATTTATATTGGAAGTTATTGTTTTTGGACCATTACTTTTTAATTGAAAAATATGTTTGAGATTATCAATAAGATCTACTACTAAACGATAATTATCGGCGATAATGTGTATTGATTTTTTTTTTTTAACAATTCACAGCAATGGAAGATTTGGTGGTCCAAGTAGACAAACTTTTTTTTCAATCATCTTCTTAGTCTCAGTAAAGTTTATGTTCAACCGAAATATTTAAATAATAATTATACATTATGCGAGTAAAATTTAACACTTTACTTACATTAACCCACTATGCCACTATTTGAATAATTAATGGAAAATGATTTATTGGTGATTGCCAAACGCAAAATAATTATATTTTATGGTTATTTGGCGCCATTGAATCAATAACACAACTATTTATTTGTCGAAATGAGGACTGAACGTTTGGTCCATTAAGTCATTACAAAGTATGCATATATGTACATATGTATAATATATGAAATACATGGTACGTGAGAAAATATTAAATTTTAATATTCAAACGGAAGAATAATATTTTTGGTACGTGCCTTACGATTTTTCTTCAATATTTTCATTTTATTAGCATGTGAAAATGTCTCAACGTTATATTAGCGGAATGTTTTGAATTTGCTGTTTTAATTGTGTTTGAAGATAATCACCCCCAAATTGACGTCATTGCTTCACGAATAAAGAATAATATTTGGACTGCTCTATAATAAGGAATTTTTTTTATTAAATAAGTGGGTCTATCACCTAACGCAACTTTGCCATCTAACAAATATGACATTTTAACAAATCTGGCTACACGAATATATCGTTCACCACTATTAAAAACAGTATTGAACTGAAAATATCTCTTCTTTACCGACTATATTTCTCATACTCATATCTGTCAAATGTCATTTTTCATGTCAATTGTTTATTTATTTTATTTTATTTGACAAAAAAATTTGGTTTGTTTCAAGTTTTTTGGTGAAAAATTAAATTAAAATATAGTAAAATTTTAATTACAATTTATATTTATAATATTTACTTACATTTTGTCACTATAAAAATTATCAGCTTACACAACAACAAAAATGGCGCCTATCAACTTAAATTTGTCAATATGGCCGTAACTCAATAGCTACCGACAAATTGACAAATTTGTCAGAAAAGTAGAGTGGTTAGCATCAAATATGTGATAAACAATACGAATTCGATAAATTTGTTAAAGAAAATTGCAGATTGGTGATAGGTGCTAGACGCACAGTTCAGTACGATTTAAAATAAAAATATATATGCCTAAGAGAACCTTCATTAGATTGAATATCTAGGAAGATTTTTAAAACTTGGCCACTCTAACTACTTTTTCTAAAGTTTAGATTCTAAACTAAACGAACAAATTTTTTTTAGTTCCTGGTTTTCCCTCATTTTTAATTAAGGATTTCCAATAATAATAATAATAAAAGGTTGAGAAGTTGTAAGATGATAAAATGAAACTTATTTCGCCATTTTAGAGTCCTAAATAATGGAAATGAATTCTTTTTTTAAATAATTTTAATAAAATGTTAACAATTTATTAGAAAATTAGGAATTCCAAAATAAATGCCAATATAGAAGAAATACGCGCTTTAATTTATACATTGAGCATGCGCATACCAAATTAAATACTTTCTATCATGTAACATTATGTAGGTATTTGATTAATCAACTTTAGATAAATAATTTTTAATAGAACAATTTCACAGACAATTATTTTTTTAAGTTAACTGGTAAATTGAATTTTATTAATAAATACAGATAAAAATAGCAATAAATTTATATATAGCAAATAAACAACATTCCATCTATTTATCTATGGAATCTGTCACAGTTAGGCGTCCGTTTTCTTTATGTCTACATAAACATTCGAAATGCTCCAGACAACATGTGAGTGGTATGGTGTATAGCATACCTCTCTATAGAGACTAATAACCTGTCATGCTAAATTTAAAATATATACGTTACAATACAAATCAACACTCCTAATCTACGTTTGCAATTAATTTTACATTAAAAATAAGTAATTTACAACAATAAAATAAAATTTATTATTTGCCATGTATTTTAAAATTTATATTTATATTATTATTATTAGTAATTTTATAAATAGAGAAAATATAAATCTGAACTTGTTGCGGTTGCGCCATTATTATTGATATGCATTAAGTTAAGTTGAAATTTTCATAAACACAAAGATGGGCGGACCACTTCCATATAAGTCGGTACCTGTGCCTGGTTTGTGTTGCGTTGAGTATTTATAAAGTATGCCAAAAGGTGGTTTTAAATAAACATAAATATAATTTTTAAATAAATATGTGCATTATACCAGTAAATTGGTTTTTTTTTCTCTCTCTCTCTCTCTGTCTCTATCTTTCTTAATGTATGAGTATGAGTGCAATTTTGAAAAAGACTTAATTAAAAAAATAAATTCAAATGAAAGGGAAGTAGAGACTTTTTGTGTGCAATAAATTTTAAATTTATGTGACAGCATATTTTGTCATATTTTTGCAAGAAAATTCATAACTAATCTATTTTATACAAGATAACAATACTATTTAGAGAGGATTTTGCTATACGACCTGATTATGGGCGCCGCCTGGATTTGTTTCAAGGAGGGCAAATTTAAGCGATTTTAAAACTTTCCATAGTAAATATTATATGGAATCAGTTGACTTCTTTAATCACTGGTGTCTTACTTTATATAAACTCCGTATTTTCAACAAACTAATTTTATTATCTCAAATTTTACACAAAAAAATGCAAGAAGCAAAATTAAAAAAAAGAATATTGTAAAAATCCGTGACCATATCTCTTCGATGCCATTACCCACTGAGACCATAGATCTCATTTTTGTTCAACCATAGATCTCATTTGGTTAGTGTCCGTATGGAACAGAATCAAGCAAATTTGTGGAAATACATTACATACATATGAAATTCTATACAATTCACTTGAAATGTTCATAAATCAATTAAAAACGTTAAGATTATTAATTTTAAGATCAATTCTATGGAATTTGTGAAAATAAACTATTTTGTTCTCAGAATTTCCCATAGATTTCAATAAAAGTTTTTTTAAAAAAATCAAATCTTCTCAACTATTGGAACATTGTTTGAAGAACTTTTTTTTACCAGTTAGCTGCTCGGAATATCTATCAGGAAAAAAAATTTGTCCGACCAACGACCGTTAGGGTGGGATAGATATTTTGACATAAAACAAGTTAAAAAAATATTATGTCAGTAAAACATTTTTTTAAAAATATCTCCCAATTTTATCCTCGAGACTACACGGTAATTAAACCTGAGGAATGTACTACATAATTCAACGATGCATAGATCAATCTTGTCGTTTAGTATTTATTTCGAATTTTTCAAAATGAAATTTAATTTTTTTTATCGGAACTTAAGACATTTTTAAGCGGTTGAGATAAATGTGAAATTGCATACAAATCACTTAAAATCTTAACATATTAATTGAAAACGTTAAGATTATCAATTTTAAAGTGAAATTCATCAAAATCACGAAGAAAAAATTTAGAAATCCAAAAACTAAAAAATATTCATATCCCGAAAAAAAATGTTGCTTTTAAATCTCCATACCCAGCATAAACATCACGTTTATCCAAATTAATAATACAGAAAAATGTCAAAAATGTTTAACCAAAGATGGGTGTCGTACCATATTTAGTTAATAAACTAATTACAGCATGTAACCATCAACTAAAATTGGACATTAAGTATTGATAAACATTTAAAAAAAAAAGAGAAAACCTGCAATTACACGTGAATTATTCTATATTAAAAAAATAAAAAAAAAAAAACAGAAATGCAACCACCCAACATGTCTACAAAAGCTGGCTTCCATACATAAAAGCGATATGACGATAATGTAAATTTCAATCATCTTGTCGGCGATCAATTCAAGGTATTTATCATGTTGTCCGTCGGTCCGTATGTATACGTTTCATACATTTTAAAATCAATTCGTGGTATTCATTTAAATTGAAATTGTCATCGGTTTGTTGTTAACTGTTTGTTTTAGTTATACAACTAAAATAATAATTTACGAAATTGTTTTTTTTTGGTATGGAAATGTATTTAAATCGGTGATGGGGGGGGGGAGAAAAAAATATTAATTTGACGAAATAATGTATGTATTATGTATTGGTATAGCGAAGTATATGGTTAAAATAAAGTTTAAACTTTAAATACAAAATCTGACGAAGAGGCACCTCAAGTATAGTTCAATCTGCACTCAAATTCTGGTCGCATAGTGAGAGATAATGACAGATGGAGTAATGCAGTAAAAAACTGAATAATTCTGACATAATCCAGAAAAATATTCAGTTTTTTTTTGTAATAGGGATTTACCGAAACATCTCTCATATGCCATTTTTTCCTTTCCCATACTCGTGAGGTTGGATAATTTTACTTACATAATTCAAATATAGAATGCCAGATTATTAGACCGCTGTTTAATTGGGGAGATATACATTTGTAACTTGTGTTCCAGTTTTAGCTAATCAAAATATATGATCCAGGTCCAAATTTAATATTCTGGAATTTTATGTTAACTACATACGAGTATATATGAATCTTTGCAAATCATCTTTAGAACAATTTTTTTGTCTTAGGTACTTTTTCTAACTAACCTCTGTCCAAAATATTCCAAATATTCGGTTTAAGTTATATATAGAATCATTTCCCGGATGGATGGGAGTTCATAATTTCATAGTCTGTGCTTCAGCAGGTAATTAAACCTGCATTTTCAGAGCCTAAAACACCATACGAGTATACACAGAGTAACATAATATTGGGGTAAATTTTCATTACTTGCAAATATAAGACCGGATGTTTTAGTTTAGAATGAAACAACCAAATGCTAAGTAAACACAGATGAAATTTGATATATTAAATGAATCTACTTTTTCTATGAACATTTTAGCTACATATGTTTGTTTAATTATTCATATAAATATCTATGTAATTAGCATAAAAAAAATATTCCAACGAAGAAGATCTTAGTCAGATACGACGACGATAGACTAAGTCATTCATGGGACATTTAAAAATACATTGCAATAAATCTATGTGTATCTCATATATGAATTTCTAAGAATTTAAAAATCAAATTAGCACTAATGGAACTAAATTTCTTTGACATAGCAACCGAAAAATTAATTTTATGCAAAACCAAGAACACACCCCATGAACAAAAAATGACAAATCGCCAGAAATACTTTTTAACATTCCACAAAAATTTTATATAAATAAGAATTAGTTAAGCCATCTCTAAACGATTTCAATCAGAAACAGTTTGCGTGTAAAAATAAAATCATATACCGCACATAAGACATAACTTTAGGTTATTCAATTCTACCAATATAGTAACTAAAATGTTCACATTATTATTGTTTCTGGTATTTCCTGACTTCAAGTATATTAAGGTTATGATAGTCGCGACAAGCAAAAAAAAAACCATACGCTAGCTTTTTATGATATTATTTTTGAATGTCGATATATTGGTTGTGTGGCATTCGCGTGCCTAGTTTTTATATGTACCTATTGAAGACAAAAAAATAGAAAAAAAAACTTTTTGTCGTTTCTATTGACATTTAGCTCTATAAATATTTTAAAAGATGTTTAAATAGAAATTGTTTGCACAATTTTCGATATTTATTACACTTTATTATAACTCAATTTTTGGGCCATTTCAATGGAATTGAATGAACGTAAAATATGATCGAAGAAATCAATGTAAATATGTCGCTACGTTATTTTCGAATTAATTTCTTAGCAGATATTTTTAAAATAATAATTTATGTGCATAGACATTATCAAAAAATTTAATAGAAAATACCAAATTTTTGACACATCAACAATAAATTAGTTCTAGGCTTAATCATGTTGTTTATGTAGTATTTTTAATTATTCATGCCATTCCCAGTAATTTTTCGTAAAAAGTGTATGGTGATAAAGGGCTTCCTTCAATACTGTGAAGTAATTGAAAAATTCATAAAATTATACAAATCAAATCACATCACTTAAGTGCTAGGTCAATTAGTTGAATAGTTGAACTGTTTTCTATCTATGGTGTCGAAAGTTACTCAAAATAAAAATTAATAATAGTTTTACGTCCGCAATATCATAGCTATCGGTCAGTACTTAAGATCGGACTAAATATTGGCTTATTTATACGTTCTTTTAGTATACTTTTTTTTAATACCATGATATATGATACAAGAGTAGTATCAAAAAGAGAGTTCTGGATATTACGTGACGTCATAAGGAGCGGATGCTTAGATGGTGACGTCATACGGGGTGGTGTTTAGTGATTGGTTGTTGGTAGTGACGTCATAAAGGGAGTTGTATCTGCACATGTAAACAAATTAGTATATGTACCAGTAAACAGATCAGTATATATACCAGTTTACATGTACAGATAAACCTCCACTTATGACGTTACAACCAATCACCTAAGTTAACACCTTCGCGTCACCATCTAAGCACCCACCACTTATAACATCACGAAATATCCAGAACTCTCTTATATATACTACTTGCAAGATCGGAATAATCGGCGATGAACAGTACGGAAACTGTCAGGAACAGGATACTAAAGAATCGTCAGAACACCTACTATGCCACTGCCCCGCTCTAGCTGAAAGAAGGCACAAGATACTAGGTGACTTCATCATAAAAGATCTAGAAAATTATTCAAACCGCAGTTTGGGAAGCATTCTGAAATATTTCAAATAAATGATCAAACGAATTTCAATTATAGTGGGAATTTTCATTCATCAGTGAAATCAGACTATTCTACATAGACGAATAAAAAGTCATTATCTACACTTTTGTTGAAAACTCGTTTTTTGCATTTTTCTATGTAATTTTCAATTATCTATCCATTGTAGAAGATATTACTTATTACTTACTAAGAAAAATAAAATTTAAAACTTATTATCTCATTGACTGTGCAATGTTAAAAGTGTATACAAAAAGCCTCATTACTCGAAAACATGAAAATGTAGATAGTGAGTTTTTGTTCTATAGTAACATAGATAATATATTAAGTATTAATTAATTAATTAATATTTCATCAATGACTCACATTTATAGCCGTATTATAAAAACATAGACTTCGTAATCGGTACGTGTAAATTAATATAAATCATCATTAACCGAACTTCTTTTAAACACACACATCGCAAAAAGGTACACCTTCAATCAATGAAAATTTTAATTTTATTTAACAGAAAAAAAAACAACAAAATAAAAATAAAAAAAAAAATTCACTGAACATCTGCCATTCTCAATGAAGCAGCCTCCGGAGATTTTATTAGAGTTGTTTTTTCTTCAGTGCTTCGCTTTCAGCTAATTAAAATGAATTGCGGAGGTAGAGGATTCTAGGCGCCTCCTCATTTTTCTTTCACATCGTATAGCTACATATATGCACACGCGATTTCCTCATTACTTGAGTGAAATTGCAACATTATTATGTTCAGTTATTGTTTTTGATTTATGAGATTCTTAAAAAAAAAAATTAGTTTTTTTAAGCATATTTATGAAACATTTACAAAAAAAGGCAAAAAACACCTTCGTCAACTTTCAAAAAAGTCCTAAGTGCATTCCATGTCACTTTTTTTTCATAATTTCACTCATTTTTCTCATGTGTCAAGACTTATAATATAATGTTTCTTTTCAATCCAACTTTGAATAGTTTTTTGATCAAACCTGATCATGCGCATGCAAATAGAATTTAATTTTGTTTTTTTTTTTTTTGTATTTACTACATCTGCAAAAATAATATTGAACAACATGTTACCTAGTTTGTTACATCTATATTACAAGCATACACACTCGTACTTATACATTTATAACTTGCGCACTTTCTAGTCATTAAACAACGCGAGCATAAAATATAACATCATGTCGATATAGGTTGAACGATATCTGCCATAATCGACATTAGTTTTGACTAAAAAAACAAATACAATTTAATTTGATGCACTTGAGCATCGTTTATTATAATTTCTAAGCGTTTAACATACGTAATTAGCTATAAATTAGCCACAGACTAAACAGATGGTTTCGACACAATTGGTTATGTAAAACGTCACAAACGCCGCAAAACCAGCTACATAATATGTGGCACCATGTAGATAGTAAAACTCGTCGTACAACCATCATCATCATCATCATCAACATCATGGTCTTGGAGTCGAGGACGGGTATCTCTGGTTGTTGCTGGTTTTTAAATGAATATATAGATATGGGCTTGGGCACAGATCAGGTACTATAGACATCAGTATATGATAGTTGTGGTCTCTCTGTGGTACAGTTCATCATCAACATAAAGGTACATATATGTTTGAACAGTTCTTCAGAAAATTAATACGAGAAAGAAAACATTAATAAAGAGAAGATACAAAAAGACAACAACAACAAACCAGAAAAATATACAAACCTCACCAAAGTATCAGGGAATGCATTTTTTATGTTTTTAGATTGTAATGGAAATTAATATTTTTTCTCTTATTTATGAGTTTAAAAAAAGTTAAATGATGAATATGCATTCTGTTTGTTTTCTGTGTAATCATGATAAATGAGAATTATTTTTTATTTGTGCACTAACAAATTGAAGATGATGATATTGGTAGCGGTACTGTTTATATTGTATTTTCTGCAAAAATTTCAAAACATTTATCAACAATATTATGCTATCGAAATTAATAACTCACAGTGTGTGATTAATGATTCTAGCGAATTTTAAGTGATTTTTTTGGGTATATTGAAATAAAGTACTTAATTACTTCGTAGATGCGATAGTTTCATATTCTTGAAGGAATGTACTTCCTATTTAGATTTGAAAGGTACAATTCATCCAATAAAATCGTATAATTTTATTATGTCACGAAAAATCAACCATTTTAAAATTATTTTACATTAAAATGTCATTCGATCAAGTAATATGTAATTTGATTAATGAAAATTCGTCCCAGACTTACTAATTAAATATTATTATGAATTAGTTAAAATTTCTTATATTCAAATACTGTCAAACTTCTAAGGCCATTTGAGATTTAAAAATAACAAAAAAATTCCTATATGATAGACTAATTTTGTAGCACGTTTGGCAACATCTGCTCCTAAGTATTTACATTTATATCAAATATAGAAACAAATATTTCAAATACATAAGATCATCCAAATGATGTTACAAAATTAATTTGTTAATTATAAAAAATCTTTGAAAAAAAATCTGCTGCTATCTTATATAAGTCAAATGGAAGTCTTCTTTTCAATTCAACCTTAACATATATATGTATATATATATATATAAACATTCAGCTAGCTTAATTCAAAATATAAAAACTTGTAAGAAATAATACAGAAAAACCGAAACCAGACTACATTAATTAAATGTTACGCATTTCAGCTTACAATCGCATAGCTTGCATACTTTTTGTCGCCTGTTCGAAATGATCACAGCTTGATTTCCAACATCGGATTTGAAGGTGACAACAACATTTAATTAATTGATCTTTTCATGCGAAAAAATTCCTCACACAGATTTTTCACTTTCATACACATACATTTTATATACAATCGAAAATACATAATAATACATATGTACATATATATATGTATGTATATAGTAATAATAATCCCATGCACAAAATATGCAAAATTATTTTTGCGTGGTCACACCATACGGCTCCTTATATCTACCACTCTATATTTAAAATATCGCCAGGCTCCAAGCTGCTTCTCAATATAACATTCCAAAAAGTGGAAAAAACAAAACAAAAAAAAATAAGAAAAACGCCATTGAACAAGTTTGATTATTTTTTATCTGGAGCTCAATTTGATATTGTGACAACAAAAAATCGAAATTCAATTCAATTTGAATTGCAAGCATTTAAAGAAAGAGAGAGAGATTGAGAAAAGAAAAAAAACTACTTTGCAACAGGTTCGTATTTTAATATGTCTTAGACATATGCACTGTGATGGCGAATCGTAAGTAATATTCCAAACCAACGATGGCGCCGGACAGTGTCTCTAAAACTACAATTATGCCACATTTTATCTAACAAACAACTCAAAAAAGAAGTATGTAAGACGACAAAAAAAAATAAATAAAAATAATGTTATTAAATTCAACCGTGAGCGCGGCGCGCACTCGTTCAAGTGTAACTGGTTTTTGTCTCCACTATATGTATAGACACAAATCTCCTCCGGTATAGACATATGTAAGTATAATTCGCAATTGCGCGCTGCACATTTATGATTTATTTGCGCCAATAAAAAGTCTCTTATCTAACTAACATAATTTATGTTTTTCGAATTTCAATAATTTACATCGATACCAAAATATTGAGGCCATATTTTGACTTCTATCCGAAGATATTTAATTTTGATATATTTGTGTCAATTGATATAATTTATGGATTCAATTTTTTTTTTTTTTTTTATATTAATACATTGAGAGGCTTGATATTACTTACCATACCAACAAATACCTTTCGTATCGCGTCGATATTATTAATTATTGAATATCTTAATGTGTATTTAATAATGATAAATGTTGCCAGAGTATTGTTTTTTTTTCTTTTAATGTAGAGTATATCGGAATCTGAAGGAGTTTTGTAAGGTCTTATAGTTTTATAATTATTAGTTTTGACTCTATTTATCATAGGATTTGATCTCCAGTTATGGAATTGACAAATAGCTTTTAATAGACGAATTGAATGTAACTATACGATTTATTAAGCTGCAGGCCCACGTCCAATTATTATTTATTTTTATGTTTCTTTCTTAGTAAGCATTAGTGTGGCATTGAGTTTATGTGTGAAAGCAAAAATTAAAAGCTTATCTCGGTACAAGACTATAGTCCTAAATGTTTATAACAACAGTCGGGTTACTAGTTTAAGAAGGGATCACAACGAATAAAAATGGCGTCCAAAGAGAAATAAAGTGCAGTTTATCCAATAAAAAAATTAACCTTAACAAAGTTTTTCGTGTAATCATGTAATTATATCATGAAATACTTATGCCAGCTTTTATTTTGTACTAGTATTTATAGTATTAGTTAGTTAGTGTGAGAGAGGGCGGGCGCCCCAGAGCGCCCGAAATTCGTTAGGCCTCTATAGATGGGCCCATTAGACACCCTACTTTATACATTTATCTCAATTGACATGACGAGCTCTTTTTTGTGGAACAATGTAGCAGTTGAGATGTTCTTTTTACGTAAACCTTACAAATGCTCGCAATTTCATCGCATTTTTGATGTAATCTCATTGTTTAGACTGTTTTTAAGTGCAAGCCTCAGATTCAAGTCAACATACCAACGCCTAAAATTTGATAGAATGCATTGTCATCGGCAATAAATCTATGCGCCAAGTTTCATCTTGATTAGATGATGGAAAGTGGGTTAATCAACCGTTGCAAGATTTACCCACAAACAAACACAAACAAAAGCGAAGTTAAAATAAAGGATTTTAAAAAAAAGCACACAATGTGGACGAATTTTTGTTACCAACCGAACTGCTAACACCTTCTACAGGGAAAATGAGAAAACGGGAAAGAATGGGAGTGAGTTGTTCCGTCTAATTGATAACCGTGTTACAAGGCATTGTCACTTGCTTATAAATAGCTTTATAAACGTGGAATGGATGGAACAATTTCTATATGACAAAAAGAGGTAGAGTGGAGTGGGTTTTATTAAAATTATGCAAACGGGGCTTTTAATAAACCCTTTTGCCTTTTCATCCTAATTTTCCAGTTTCTAGCTCTATACGCGTTTTTTGAGTTAACATATTCTAGAACGATATACCGAGCGATTATGAAATTTCCTCGAATGTTCTTCCTTTTAAAATTTAGATGTTTATATAAGTAAATTTGCCCTTCCTTCATTTAACCTTAGTTACCTTTCAAACAACCTAGCCTTTCCAAAATTCTATACAAAAAAATCTATTTAATGGTACATGACAAAAATATTTTGTTTCTTCTTTGTCATTTTGATGGTAAAATTTCCATTATAATAATCAGCAACAAAGAATAATAAAAAAAAAAACAAAAACAAAAGAAAATTTCCAACTAAGTATGTATAAACTACAAAATATCTTAACTCTATTGTTTGCTGCCCGTAAGAAAAGTGAAAGGTGTCAGATGACTCTTTATAGAATAAACCGCAAGAAGAAAAAATTATGTATAAGGAAACGTGAGCCCTGCTTTGTTACAATATGCGCGTCCATAAAATGCAAAATTTACGAGCAACACCCTAATTAACCAAAAAAAAAAAAAGAAAGAAAAGGTTTATAACTTCATTTATGAAGTGAGTATATGACGCTTTAAGTTAATTAACTCATTAGCGCTGAATGTTTCATTTTTGTTTTATGAGCAAATCAATAAATATATGGAATAAGGATTTTTTTTATGATCTCAGTTCATTATTAGGCTGTGTAAGTTTTTTTTTTCAAAAAAGAAAATTCTAAAACAGGGTTTTTGATTTACGATGTTCTAAGAAAATAAAAACATTTTTTATAGTTTTTTTTTAATTGAGTACTTATTTTTTCGATTCGATTTCACTCAATTTAATTGTGATTTTGCCATTCGATTATTCCATATTTTGTATTTTTTTCTGTCACACATCGAAATTGTTAATTTATTTATCTTATAATTGCCTATAATTACTTAATTTAAATTAAATGCAATCAACATAATTTATTCATTTGTGCAGAGAGAGAGAGAGAGAGAAAAAAAAATCCATTAAAAATTTAAATGATAAATTAAACGCTGACAAAATTAAGTAAAGTACGGGCACAACACATGTTCTTTTTGAATGATACTTTAAAAATCACATTTTTTTTTTGGGAAAAAAAACATTTTCATTTTCAAAAGCACGAAAATTAACCTTTCGAGGTGAATTTATAAATGGCATGTCATGCTCAAATAATACTCTTGGTCGTACTTACAATAAACAAATTTACACACATATGCCAGCATAGGTACATGTCGTATTTTTCTTCCAAAAACAGAAGAAAAAAAAAACGAAAAAGAAAAAGAAAAAAAAAATTCCATCGACCAAGCCATTTATAAATCTCGAGAGAGAAATGTATTTGACATAAAGGCTTGAACACTTGAGATCGGATAATAATATATTATTATGGTGTGGTTTATATACAATTTTTTCTGTCTTCGGGAATTTCTTGCCTATAATAAGAGTACTTCTTCTGTCTGACTCCCAGAAGCAAAGAAGATTAAATAGCCGAATCTGTGATTTCTTTTTTTTTTCTTTTTTTATTACATAATTTATTGTTTAGTTAGTTTTTGTTCAGGCGATAAACTCGATTTAAGTAAACAACATCTCTCTTTAAGTTGGTTATTTATTTATGATTTACGTGTCAGAATTCGTGGAATTGGTTAAAAATTAGATAAAAAACGACCAAAATAAATAAGAAAAAATTCGAAACAAAAATATTCTAAATTTACTGTTAAATCAACGTTTTTTTTTCGTTTTTTTTTTGTTATTTTAATAAAATATTCCTTTATCAAATTATTGCTAAAGTTATAATTTATTTATCATTTTTTGTTTATGGTATCATATTTTTTTTGTAATAAATTATAAGAAAACAAATCTTCCTTATAAATAAAGGTTTGGTGATTTCCGGTTTTATTTTAATTACCTTACGTTACAATTTATTCTGGCACATTTCATTCCTGACAATTTCTGCAGAGTTACCTCATTATTACATTGTAGCGTTTTTGGTAAAATTGAACATTCGTAAAAAAATTGCTCTAAATTCTGCTTTACGATTCTAAAAGTAAAGCTAGATCAATAATGTAAAATTTACGGCGAACTTATTAATTTTCTAATGACAGTCAATGACGTGTAATTCTAAGAATATAAATAGTGAGTCCAATTTTGACTAAAAAATTGTTTTTTCTTGTGTTTTTGTTTGTTTATTTATGTTTGTTTATTAACTTTAAAGCGCAAAACATTTTTTGTAACACAAACAAAAAATTGGCCTTTCACCAAACATCTTGACCGTTTTTTTGACGGTTTTTTCAAAAGTGACACAATTTTGAACTTTCTTAATATTAAAGATATGGTTTTGAAACTATATTATTTTGAATTTCCAACATTTTTTGCCAAATAAATTTTTTGGAATAAGTTAACCCTTGTGGGCAGTGGCGGTACAATACAGCACAGTAAACTGTATTTGACACCGCACACTAAGGGTGGTATAACAGCGTGGTAGCGCGGTTAGTGTGGCGTTCTATTTTGTGAACGGTGCATGTTCTATTTAACTGCGTACCGCGCTTGAATTTATATTGATTTCTATGGAGACTGCAAATGTCAGTCAAGAAAAAATTAATTAACAAAAGAGTTTCCCATTTGTTCGATTTGCAAAACAGGGACTACAAAAACATCAGAAAAAAAAGGATAAAATTTGGATGGAGATTAGTGTCCTTTTGAAAGAGGATGGCAGGTTTTTTTTATTATTATTATTTATTATTATTTACACTGAAATAAGTAACAAATTGTTCGCGTAGGTCTTTTTGCATCATTCGGCAAGTTAAGTAAAAACGTAGGTGGATCAATAATGCTTCTTCTTCTAAGCTTGTCAAACTCATCTTCCAAAAACTCACAAAACAAAACGTTTAAAATAAAATTCACATAACAAACTGCTAAACCACGATCGCCATAGCTTTAGTGTGCGTATATTACCCCTACCGCTATACCGCCACCGCCTCAGTGTGCGTCAGCCTTTTATAGGGATAGCGAGCGAAATTCGGAGAAAAGCCGATTGAAAATTACTGACATGGTAAAGGGTTGATTTTTGTGAATTTCGGTAAATTGTGTCGGGAATCAATTATGCCCGGATAAGTTAATTGACACAGCACTAAATTTGTCCTCGATTTTATACTACTATTATTGCTACTATTGACCTTGTCACATACATAAAATAATTACAAAATCCAGACAGAAATACTGTTAAACATTCAATCGCACAATAAAAGCTCAAAATTATAGTCAAATATTGAATAATTCAGCAATTAAATTTCAATATATATTTTTCATATTTTATTGTTATTACCAAACCGAAACACCATGCTTGTCACATATTTTTTCGAGAAATTTTAAAATAATTGCATGCATACGATTCTAAAATCTCTGTAACTTAATTTTCGTTTATTCTCAGAAATAAAATTGCGTAGGACTCCTTTAGCTTGTTGTTGGATGGTTTTGTCTCAACTACACCGATATAGTAAAACCAAAGGACCAAAAGACAAGGAAAAAAAAAACACTTCGAACGCGTTACCATCTTAAAATGATCGTAAACGCCAATCGAGCTCAGATAGATATCTTTCTTTATATATATTCTTATGTGGCTTATTTATGAATTTTCAGTTCAATTTGATTGCCATACAATCATGATATTTCTCTGTATAGAAAGACAGAAGAGAACCCTGATGCTATAGTCCTACGTTTTCTTCTTTTTTTTTTTAATGTTTTGCGTAGGCTCATTTCTTATTGAATATACCAGCAATACTAAAGATATTAAGGCATTCCCAATAAACACTATGTGTAGTTATACAAAGTACACATCTAAATTCACATTTTGTATTTTATGATCGACATATGGCGTTCTTGAACTGATCATTTTTCAAGATAGCGTATTGGCAATGCCCAGATTGATTTTAATCCTGATGAAGTTCACTTTAATACTTAGTCGAAGTCAAAGCAGATAAGTATATTTTCACTTAAATGATCATATATGGACTAATTATCGATATCGATTGAATTAATATTCAATTCGAATGGATGACATTTAATTGACTTTAATTATTATCATAGAGAGGTAAATGGGAATTGTACATTTATAAAATACTTATGGCGAAGATAAATGAGTTGCGCGCGCATAATATCATTTAAAATGAGCTCTTTTTCAGCTTGTTTAAAAGTTGTGTTCAATTTTAACATAACTTAGATGGCATTATTGACATTTTTGTACTGTATGTATGTCAAATATAATAGTGAAGTGTGTGTATTGCATAATAATCATTTTTCTATTGCACCCACTCTTTGTTTTTCTACATTTTCTCTAGCTACCTAGTTGTACTAGCATTAAAATTAATAATAAGATCTAATAATTACATACATTAATTTAAGTAAGTTTATAGATATCGCAAATGGAAATCATCTTAAATTTATAAATTATTATTACATCTTATTTGGTCTTCATTAATAAAATACTCCACACACCATATAGGTGTCAACAATGTATTTGTCGATCCTCTAGAATTCAAGTAACAAAATAAGACACTTATTTCTCTATAACAAAATCAATTGTAATCAAGCGAATCACTATGTCTATTGACTACGTGCCTAAGTGCATTTTATGATAAATTTTCCGGTTACTTCAAGTAGTCATTCGACTATAGGAGGTGATTGTATGCAGATACACGCGCATTTGCCACAACATTGTTTTCATAGAATAAAATAGATATTGTCTTGGCCAAGAGCATATAGGAATTCTTTAGAGACCGAAAGATTATCATTTGTACTCAGCCACCAAGAGGGAACAAATAAACCATTGTAATGGTAAATTGCACGATGTTTTATTGTGTATAGTTTTCAAGTAATAAAATAAACGAAAAAATAGTGTAAAACAGAAACGATAAGTTATTCTTTGTTTAATTTTTATGTTTTATGATTTTTCTATTTATTTATTTGTTTATTTATGATATCATGTCTCCCCGTAGCCCGTACCAACAGACTACATAGTTGTAGAATTTTATTTAACATGAAAACTTGATTGAAATATATCTGCAAAACGTGATTTCAAATAAATATCTTAAGAATTTTTAAACTTGGAATCTAATTTCTCGTTTTAAAATTTTTTCAAAAATAATAATTAATAAAATGAATGTTTTTAATTTTTTTTGTTTTTAAACGGAATAACCACAAAAATATTACAAATTCCATGGTGATAAAAATCACAAAATTTCCTTAAGCGAAGCTGGTGTGTTTGATCATTATTTATGACTGATCCAGTGATCACCCTACAGGCCAAACACTTTAATATGTAATGATCAACCTGCATATAATAACAAAATTGAACTAAAAGGCCATCGTTATAAATCACATCTAACCTATAATCAACTCATTGTTATCGGGTATTTTCAGTTTTTTTTTTATTATTTATTTTGTATTTTTAAGTGAAAATGATCGAATAATAATTGTATGGTAACAACGTAAAAACATAGAAATTCCATAACCGCAAGGCAAAAAGAAAGTGTTTTCCGATCGCAATATAATTGGGAAAAAGTGATCATATCGTTACAACTAGTAATTGATTTGTTATTATAATATGATATTGACAAGATGGAAATTTTTCAATTCCTCTATATTGTGGGAACAAAGCTAATTTTATTGATAAAAGGCAAATCCGCTAACGATCGATTTTTTTTTTTTTATTTTTGAAATGATCATAATTTGGTAAATGACCGATTGCTGAATCGGGTAATATTGAGTTTAGAAAATCAGATTGTATTCATATGCACATAAATTGTGTATGCATATAAGAATTATGGTAAAACTTACCTTGCGCCGACGATCACTTGATCACGGGCAACGTCAAATAGCAGTCGTGAAAATGATGTGACATTGTCATCGGTAAAACGATCGGATGATGGTAAAAGATCTGAAATAAATAAATTATTGGTTAACTATGAGTGAAACTCATGATAATATTTGATAAAAATTTTTCATTACAATGTTTAGTTAATTTCTCAAAATTTTCTTGTTTCGATCAACATTTTATCAATTCACTTGATTGAATAGCACTTTGAGAAGTGTATCTACCAACTATTACCTTTAAAACCGTTTTTTTTATTTTTTTATTTCCTAAACTTTTTTTTCTTTCGATACATTTATTGATAAAAAATAAATACTTAGGCAGATAATTAATAGGTACGGCTCAGTCGGCTCGAAAATTGAAAATGTATGCTACAGTGTTCCCATATAACCATTCCAGCTGGCTATCCATAAATAATGTCAACAAATAACCGTGAGAAACTATAACGGATTATAACCACAAAATGCAATCTATCAGTGTGTAACTATACATTGATTTATTCTAACCGATGCCGAATAGTATTGCTATATATTAACCACACACCTCATTTTTCTTCGGTATGTATTTCTACTTTCAGTAAACTAATCTCGCCACATGAAAGCCAGAGAGCTATTTCTTAGCCATCGCACCAAACCATTATTCAAACCCAACCAAATTTCCATTAATTATCACACTCGACTCGATTCTCTTAAACAAATCAACCCAAAAAAAATAAAATATATATACATATATATATATACACCGATTTCTATTGCCAATGTGTACATAACGACTTAACCTGAACACACTAATCACATTCTATCATACGAGTACATGGTACTTGTGAAATTCCTCGACCTCTACAAGTATGTATGTAGGTACCTACCTAGAGTGGTACCTATATCATCGCATCATACAAGGAACGCGTCATTCGATGTTTATATATGCAAGGTCGTTTTCAATTCAATGTATAACATTAACTACCGGTGTCAGTCATATTATTATATAAAAGTGTTTTGAGGCTGTCAATACAGAATAAAAAACGTCCAAAATCATGACCACAAAAAAAAAAAAAAACAAAAAACAGAATTAAAAATTGTTTCTGATAACATCGGTGCTGAAACCTCAGGCGCCTTTGAAAGAAATTTCAATCAGATCAATGACCCAATTAGTTCCGCTCGAACAAAGAACGATTAGAAACGAGATTGTATTGAGAGTGATTACTTCTTCTGTTTCAGTTTCAGTTCATATGAAGCAATTTAAATTAATAACATCGTATTTGTGGATTTAAATTAATTTCTTTTTCTTTCGACTACTTTTTCCAATAAAAACACCTCCGGGCCACAAAACGTTCATCTTTAAAAAAAAAACAAATTTTTTATCAAGCAAGGTCATTAGTAAATACTGCAAATAAATTGAATTCATAATGGAGCATTGCGCCACGCCATTTATTATTATTATGATTTTTGATCTTAATTTTTCAAAAATCTGTTTAGGTTAACATTTTTTTCAAATTGCACATTCAATTATCTTAGATAGTTTTTCACTTGATTTCTGTCTTTAGGATCCATGATTTTTTTTTAATTTGTAGGTACGAATGAAAGTTGAGAGAAGTTGATCGCATAAAATGTTAGAAAGTTCCTAATCTAATCCGTTTAAAAATGTGGGTGAATGAAGAAAAGGAGCTGTTTCGAATGAAATAAGAATACCTCACCTCTAAATTCACATTGAAAGTTGAGAGAAGTTGGTCGCACAAAATGTTAGTTAGAAAGGTCCTAATCTAATCCGTTTAAAAATGTGAGTGAATGAAGAAAAGGAGCTGTTTCGAATGAAAGAAGAATACCTAACCTCTCAATTCACAATGAAAGTTGAGAGAAGTTAGTCGAACAAAATGTTAGAAAGTTCCTAATCTAATCCGTTTAAAAACGATGTAGAATGAAGAAAATGAGCTATTTCGAACGAAATAAGAATACCTCACCTCTCAGTTCACAACGTTTAGCCTCCAAAACCTTGAAAGTTTCTTTATAACTGGCACTGGTATGGCTGACAATAATTCATTAAAAAAAATTGTCCCGCTTAAAAGTAACAATCATCAAAGCCACCAAGAGTTATTAACCCAACTGATTTCATTCCGGTGCCCATCATCAGCAAAAAATAAATTTTAACAAATAATCGGCAATGATTCTTTTGAAGTGATAACCACAAGTTTCAAGCGTTATATACATACAATCTATACAAGAGCTAATGACCCAAAAGAATGAAAAATTCTTCTTTAAGTCAGTCACAAGCGACACGCCAAAAATTATTCACTCATTGTTGTCGCATTACTACATGGTGCCACAAGATCCATTGAAATTCCCATAAAAACTAGTACATCTGCCTGGCATTATTATTATTATTATTATTATTGATACAAAAGTATTCTTATACCGCATTGAACGATGTTTTATTCGCTGAAGAAAGACAGTTTTTTGTTTGTTAATAAATTGCGGCATTAAATTGTTGGATACTGTACACTGTACTGTACTGTACTGTACAGGTATAGATACACACAAAAATGTCCACAATAACCTTACCAGGAATATTCTCATTTTCTGCTTCTTCATTATGTGGATATTATATAGATGTGTATATGATCGTACATAAGTATATGACTTGAGATTGCAGAGTCTCTAACAGCCATAATATTAAGTAAATGCTTTGTAAAATTTTCTTGGTCATCTTACCTTTGGCCAAATCAGTCGAAGATATGCGTGGACAAGTTGAGTAGTTGCTTTTTGGTTGTTGTAAACGAGATAATTTAGGTGTTTCCGTGTAGGTACAGCAATAAAGAAATTTGATACTTTTTTTTTGTTGCAAAATAAGTGGGGGAAAAAATCAATAAAATTTCTTTACGTACAGTGGTTTTGCATGAGGTTTTTTTTTATATCAAATAACACAACGAAAATATCTTCAAAAGTAAATTTATGACGAGAAAAATGCA
This sequence comes from Platyura marginata, assembly GCA_026745375.1. NCBI lineage: Eukaryota > Metazoa > Arthropoda > Insecta > Diptera > Keroplatidae > Platyura > Platyura marginata. The sequence goes on along the minus strand of JANSTT010018967.1, from coordinate 648 downwards.
CTTTCGTGTTAAGTATAAGTTTTGACCTTTTGATGGTCATATCGGATTAAAGTGTAAAAAGCGTAAAGTAATTGACAATTATGATATTTAATGAGTCGAATTTTATTAACTCAACAAAAAAAAATTAATAAATAAATTTTTTTTTCATTTTTTGTGGGTTAAAAGACTTAAGATGACAGTTTTTAAAGCTATTACACATATGAAAGGTTAAGAGAGTGGAACTTTAAACAAAAAATAATTTTTTAAATTAATTTTCGTTCATGTTTTTTTCGAAGATTTAAATTTAAAATAAAATAGTCTGTTTTCTACTAACTCAGTATATAAAACGAACATAAAAACATAAAAATTAGAAGAAATTCAAATTTATAAATATATTAATTAAGTTAGATATGCCTCCCCTATAACCAAAACCAAAAATCAAAATCATAAATTATAATTTTGTTTGTTTAGGTAATATTTAGTGTGTTATTAGTGTATGGAAACAATTGAAATGGATATCAAAGGGCAAGAAAGGTCATACTAGGATCTAGCGATGGCAGTAAATCAGCGATACCCAAAGTGTGTTCAGCGGAACTTTGGGGTTCTGCCAAAAAATTCAGAGGTTCCGCGTAAAAGTCTTGGCCTCCAAATATTATACTAAATATATAT
>JANSTT010018966.1:0-12533 GCA_026745375.1 Platyura marginata | reverse complement strand
AAATAATAAACAAGTACTCATACGGGTATATTATAATCGGCGTAGCCAATTTTTCCTTCTTTACTGGTTTTTTTTATAAGGACAACCGATCGGTGTTAAAAATGTTACGAAAACGTTTTAAATAATTGCCAACAAAAGTGTATTTCTAGTTTTTTTTTCGAAACGACTTCATATTTGTAACGTATATGGAACGTTGCTTTAGCTGTAAATATTGGTGACGAGAATTAATACGATAAGTTCGGTCAGCATGATTTTCAAATTAGGTATTTTTTGGGTTCATCAGTTAACACGATAGAAAACTTAAAATTGTGTAAGGTTCACCAAATGGTTCAGTATCAAATTTTGGTGAAAGAAAAAAAATATCTAAATATCCCGATAACAACTTGCTTTAGCACACAATATAGGATTTAGTCGTAAATATTCATGGACAACAAATTAGGACCCAACCATCCGATAATAAATAGAAGTCGTTATACATACATAAAATAACATAACATTACATAAGTATATGTACATAACTACATACTTTCATTTTATGAACTCATATTATCAGAGTGTTTATATCATAAACTTATTTTCAAAACTCTTCCAACAAAAGATATTGATTGACTAAAATATTCTAAGGATTTACGGCTGTATATTGTACCCTCTTTACCAAGTTTATTTAAATCTCATTTAGAAGTCAGTCATCTGGATACCTTTTGTTATTCCAGTCTATTTTCATATTACAGCATGAAAAGCTGACACAATATCAATACCTGTTACAACAAAAGCACAGTAGTATATAACCATAGATAGAAAATCCTTATAGGGATGTAATGAAAGGGAAGAGGGAGAGAAAGAGGGAGAGAAAAAAAAACTTAAAAATTTTCGTATTATTATCTATGTATATATTGCATATTTGTTTGGACCATCTCTGATGTAGGACGACCGAAAAATTCTCTATTACAAATATTTGGTGTACTGGAATGCACAGAATGTGAATGGTATTCAATTTTTAGCTGATATAGTACCTTCAATAATGGAGATTATTTTTTCCTTTATCCTATTCCATAGTCTATTCTAAGATGTATTATATGATGTTATAAGAAGGGCACTAGGCTGATATTTTGAATAATATGTATGGAAAATAAGTAGGTAAGTAATTCTGTATAAAGGTATAAGAGGTATGAGATAAGGTAGTTTTCTAAGAAGAATATGGAAATATGTAGGTGATCGCACACTTCTGTTTGACAAACTTTACTTAACGTTTGTTACAGACTCAGTGTTCTATTTTAATATTTGACGAGAAAATTAAGTAACTTTGGTGTAATTTTCTTTACTAAATTATACATACTCGTATACAACGTTTGTTTTGTTGAAGTCAAGTTAAAATTTATTTATATCCTTAGATCCTTATTATATACAAAAATGTTGCGATAAAAATGTTGAAATACGTACGAAAATTGCTACATATTTATCTAAAACAGTACGAATCGAATTCATTGAGTCAAAATATTTAATTTATTATTTATTATTAATTACCCGTTAGATGTTTATATTAATATAACGTAAATTTGTTTTCGGTATCGCATAGGTAGTAAGTAGTAGGTAATTAATTTTCCTATAATTTATTTATTCACGAAAAAATTTTTAGGCACTCTTAGTGTAACAATGCGTTCGAAGTTCGGATATACATACAATACAATGAACAAAATTTCGGAAAATATACCAATACTGCACAGATATGTCGCAAATAAATCCGTGAATTATGCGTATATCTATAGGAACTAATCCTTGGAAAGTCTATGGAATTTGTTTGAATAAATTCATTAGTAAAATCCGGCCAGTTTGACTTTCTATGGATTACTTCAGGTTCCAGCGTATGCCCAATCAAAAGCGGATTTGGTTTGAATTTATCATGGACATTTTAAAATATAATGACATGTTTTGAATTTTATAGCAAAAAAAAAATGGACAGAAAAATTAGTCGATTTAAAAAGGAATTGCTTATTAGATTTCTAATTTCCAGTAATTTTAAATTTAAATGAAATAAATGCCAATTAGTAGTAATATTGAAAATTAATATTAAAACTACATATTAAAAATTAGCTCATTATAATTGGCGCCCGATGAAAGTTTTAAAAAATAGGGCTCGAATCGATAGTACAGAGATATATTCAATTAGTTGTCGTATCTGTTCATATATTTATTTGAAAAAAATAATAAGCTTATATCTGATATCAGGATCTGTCAAGATGCAATAATAACTGAGCATATGAACTTATTTTTTGTTGACATAAAAGCAATTTTTAAGCAAATCCCTATATATGTATGGTATATAAAGTCAAAACATCTAAGCATACTTGTACAAAGCATTAAAAGTTCAATATTCATCATGTTTCCCTGCCAGACTTATTTTTTGCCATATTTTATTTGTAATACAAGCAAGTATATAGGAGATGTCTTCAGCTACCGTTTTTTTTTTGTATACGATGATATTAAACTCTCTTTCAAAATTGTAGACTTCAAACATAACATAATATTCCCTAGTCTTTATTTACTTCGTCTATACTTTGTACAAATACATAAAATAATGAACAAGATGAGTTTGATATAATAAGTTCCAAGAGCAATGTCATCGTTAATAGGATTTTATTACCGATCGATGGTAATTTTTTTTTTCTTTACCAATGTGTTCAACAATAAGGATAACAGTCTATTCAAAAATGTTTGATATAATGGTTGCACATTTGAAGGGTCTATTATTTTGTATTGTACCTTAACAAACAAATGTTCCGTGAGTGGTTTTATTTCTTAAAATATGTATGTAAGTATATAGAAATAAAATCTTATATATTTTAAAATATAATTCAACTGCATTTTAATGAATAAAAATTCCCATTTTTCAGGTATAGAAAATATATTGATGCGATGGAACATCTTGCTTGGATAAATAAAAAAAAATCTTTTATTTAGTCTTAACGATTTAGTTGTATAGTGATCTATAGACCATAGCTAAATTTTGAATGATGTCCTTTTACTCTTGACATTTTCTATATAAGTAAGCCAAATGTCAATGTTATTGAACATTCGTTTTGGTTTAAATTTAAATGAAAAATCGCTCTGAAGACCTTTAAATATTTCATTTTTATGTTTATGTTAGGTAAATTTAGCAGGTGTGTTTATTAACCAAACATATACATACATGCATAGAAATATGTATTAAGAAAATTACATTTAATTTTGAAAATAGTATCCAAATAATTTGATTATTATTATTTATTAATAAAAAAAGCATCCAAATATTTGGTCATTTCGTACTCAAATATTTTTAGTTTTTAAAGACAGAAATCAACAAGACTTACATCGGTTTGACCTCAGATCAATACTTAACCTTTAATCAAACATGGATCATTAGATTAAATTTTCGAAATTTTTATAGAATTACAGATATACGAAATGTCAACACCGCTTATCCGTTGAACAATAGAATAGAAACCCATGTAGCTTTGTTGAACGCGATCGAACTGTATAGCGTACATATGTATAAATACCCTTTCTTTAAATAATGAGCTGCCTCTTCCAAAAAAAATGTATTTACCTATTTACTTATTTCAGTTGCAATTTCGGTGTCTTATACACCATTTTCACTGCAACATATCACAACGGGTTTTTAATTATTATTGACTAACTGATCTTTTATTTTTGCAAATCATAACAAATATGGCCTCTTTAAATTTGCGACCTACTCTATAGGTATAGGTATTGCCTACATATACTTCAGAATATCCAATCAAAAACTAATTCAATTACATTTAACTCAATAATCCATCAACATAGAAACTCAACAACCAGACACTCTTATGGATACACGTACTGACTTCACTCAAACTTAAAATGTAATCTATTCACTCTATTTTACGGTTAAATTTTAAACAAAACGAGCAGAAAATACCTTTTGAAGTTTATTACAATCATAATCATCCACTTGACTTGAACTATGACAGTGTGTCTCATTCAATTTCTTGTATCTCCACATGCCACCCATATTGTTGCTTTGGATTATTTTATAGATGCACTAAAAACGATAATTACACAGTTTAAAATTATAATGCAACAAAACACCCACTATAAAAAAAAAATTCCGGCAACAAAATATTCATAAAAAAAAAAATGTGTTCAACGTAGTACTACTCGGTAATTATAAAATATTTTGTTTAATTGGTTTATTGACACTCATATAACAAAACTTTAATGGCGGATTTCCACACCACTTATTTGAAAACGATGCGTCGCGTCGTAGTAGTAAAACTGTTATTGGTCTAGTTACAGTTTTATGTTACAACATTTTATTAAAATTAAATTCAACAAATAAAACATTAGTTAAACAACAACAAAAAAAAAGAAAAAGAGATGCACTCTTGACAAAATGTAAATAATAAATGACGGCAGTTTTTAAAAACGACTTTGATGAAGTCCTTTTTTTCTTACTAACTCTCATAATATAATATTATTGTTGTATCGAATGAATAGAAAAAGAAGATGCTCTACAACTATGTATACGAATACGTGCATTGTATATGTGCACATGGACATTTCTATTCAACTGAAATTAAAGGTATTCAGCTAAATCTCTTTTCTATATTACAGGTAAAAGATACAATTTAATAACATAATGTTTAGGGTAGATCGATTATTGAACATTTCGAAAAAGTATTTTTTTTTTTAAATATTAGGTGCACAGATTTTATTATATAAAATTAAAAAACTTCAATATTTTGACAAGATTTTTAATAAAGGTGATGAAGATCTTGTATCCCCTTTAAGTGACCACTGAGACTATAATTGGTGTTTTTCCAAATAGCACTTTCGGACGAAGAAAGTGGTATTTTTTGGCAGGAATCTACTATAGGTCAATTTTGAAACACAACTTTACTTGTTGCCGATATTTCGAAAAAATTTTATTTTCTTTTTCAAGGCTACAACACAACCAAATTTCAATATTTTAATTATTCGATCTAATTAAGAGCTTGATGTTATACATATTGGCTACATTTTCGGCTAATGTTAAATTGTTTGGCTAATAAAATTCAATAAAAAGGAAATTCAACTATATGCAAACCAAAAAATGTATATTTTTGCTAACTTGATTTGTGCCTAATTATTAAATATGGCTGACATATTAAATTAAAATTAAAAGTAATTTGACTTTTTGAGAATTTTGCTTAATTACTAAGATTGCCAAAAGAAAATGCTAGCAACAAATGTTTGAAGCAAATTTACAGTCTATTGATATTGATATTACGGTAAATAAAAATTTAATTACTTATCGAAAGCTGGATGCATAGCTAATACTAGAGCTTATAGCACCAAAATGATTTATTCAGTTTTCTTCTACTTCTGTCATTGTCAATAAAACATTTAAATATTGTAATTATACAACTCTTCGAACGTATTTACATAGTTTTGCTATATTTTTTTACATATGTATGTGAAATGAATAATATACATATCAAATATTAAGTACATATGTACATATACATGTGCTCATGTAGGTAGACACTTAAAACTTGAAAAATAAATCTTTACTCGCATATATAGTGAAGTAACGTAAATGTAATGCATATTATTGTACGGTATGTATATGAAAGGATATAAATATTTCCTATATATGTATCATATGTTTGCTATGGCTTTTTTTCTCCATTTTTTTGCAAAAAAATCGGTTGACATTTGACTTTTGTATTTCTAAAGTAAAGCTTTTGCAAAAAGAAAAAAACAGATTTAAAAACTTAAAAGGTTTTCAAAACTACATGTTGCAATTCAATATGTTTAAGTTTTGTATTTACACGTCTTAATGTGCTCTTTTACATTTTTATATACCTATATACCTATATGTATATATACTATTATACTACTGCACTTATATATGTTTATACATGAAACGTGCATGTGCAGGATGCAATCCTATATTATGTACATATGTATTATGTGCGCATTGTCTAAAAACTCTCATATTGTTTGATTGAAATAAATTTTATTTTGTGTATTTGAAAAACATTTCGATTATTGGCATTATTTTTCAATGTTTCCTGTAGCAATAGGAAAAACAAAAAAAAAAAAAAAATTGGTTCTAAAAGGGTTAATGCTCGCACAAGCATTTTCCATCACAAATAATTATTAGTCAATTTTCCGTTGCCAAGCAAAAATGATGTAACATAGTACGAGTATATTGCTATTGTACTGTGCAATATTTTGAATCACAAGGCACTTACTTATGTAATACCTACAAAGTTAAATCAGGGGCTATACTACTTGTTAAACATAATACTACACTACATTATAATGCCACTGGCCTCTTGAGATACCGCTTAATAATTAAATCTTAATTAATTTTAGTACAATTTATTGAATTAATAATTTAATTACATATTACATATAAGAACGGGGGATAGGGTTAGGAATTTAGGATGCACGTGACTTATCTGAATATTTCCATCCGGTACTTCCGATAATCGTGGACGAACTCTGCATGTAGGCGTCATGTGTTCAAATATGTTGAATAAATGTTGTATAGTTGTAATATATGTTGTAAATATGTTCTAATGTTGATATATGCGTTGTAATAATGTTAAATGTTGAATATTATAGTTTAATAAAGATTTATGTTAATATATGTGTTTAATCAATTTAATAGATGTAAGTGGTCTTTTTATTAATTAATTTAGAGCGATTACTCTGTCCGCCGGTTCATTGAGCCCTTCCTTTCTGCTTGATTTCCTGCTCGCTCGCCTTTGATTGATCAACAAACTTAAGCTAATTGATGGATGGCGGAGATATATTTTATTAGGAATCGACATAGGGATTTAGATTTAATAAATAATTGACAAATCATGTAAGCAATACTATCATATAATTGTAGCGACCGAGAGGGACGTTACAACACTACACTGCACTAGACTACGCTGTACTAGACTACACTGAACTACACTACACAGCACTATACTACATTACATCACACTATACATAACATTAAAGTCATTACACTGCACTACACCATAATAATGTTTTCTTTCACAATATCGGAATATGGAAGAGCCACGCAACATTATGTTGAAGAAGTAGAGCCTCAGAAGAACTTACCGGCCTAACCGAAATAAAGACTTACTTACCACCATGTATAAAGGTAATGTCATGTCAAAATCTAATTACATTACACAGTTATATTATATGGCATTGCTGAATTAATGAACACACCAAATATATTGCTTATGTCGTTCAAAACTTTCAGAAAAATTAAGGAACAGGAACTACTAGTCAAAAATTTTGTTCATAAATCTATTAAAAATAAAAATAAGTAAAATTTTTTTCGATGATATGAAGTATTGGTTCTTAGCCGATTAAATATTTTTCAGACATCAATCAATCGGTGGATAAATACTACCAAACCTTTTAATATATCGGCTGCATATAGTACGAGTCGAGTACAATACAAAAGTTTTGGTCATGTTAACTGCTTTGGCATTACATAATCCGCAAGCATAATTTAAAATGTAACGTACATTATACACCATAAATAACGTTTTAAATTACATTTTTGCCATACATAACTTACTGGTTTGACTTATAAACGTCACATAAATGTTCCACAGAGGTATTAAATTATACAAAAAGCATTGTATGTAATGTGTAAATATGTACGAATGCGCATCGAATTTCAATACATAATTGTTCAAAACCTTTTAAGTTCTTAAGCTCCTTTTCTTTTAGAAAATACACTGGGTATAAAAGCCAAATGTTAAATGATTTATATATAGAATGTGTGGTATGTGATATATGAAGCTAGTTGGGCATTTGTTTCAAATAGAAATGCTTTGACTTTAAAAAGATTTAAGCTTTGAAAGTGACAGTGGTTAAAATCAATTTCTTATATAAACTAACATTTTTCTTTCTTTTCTTTTTTTATGAATTACAATTCACTGCACTTGTGTAAAGGAATACACATTTAACAATGTATATAAATATATGATAAAGAAATCTTTAAGTATTATGTTCGCTGTGACAATATTAAGATGACAAGACTTTTGTGATATATGTAGGTAGGGAAACGATTTAATTTTTCTAAAGTTTAAAATTTCTAACTAATAATCATAATATCATTAATAATAAAGATAATTTGTGACTTAATTAACAGTCAATTAGCGTATTGAATAACGATGTTTAATATTCATATTCTAAATCGATACTACTCGATGTTACCTTCCGAAATTGTAAAATATTTCCTCTTTAAGATATTATAGAATAAATTAAAGTTAAAGTACTATATTTATGTGTTCATTATCTCTAATAAATTTTCCTCATGGAAAATTTAAATCATTATATGAAATACTCTCTTTACAATTTTATAATCGTCACGGAAAAACTTAAATATGCATCGCAAGTTCTGCATGATGTAGGCAAAACCTGCGGAAAGCGGAATTCAAACTTAGAATATAATTACTAATTAAATTCTTTTTATATATACATAGATGTATGTAGAAGATATTTAAATGCATATTACGTTGAGAAATTATCTTTGTTACAACCGCATATATGTAATTAATTTGTTGCATAAATTGTGCACATCATTGCATTTCATCTGCATACACCATTTAATGTATATGAATGAAATAAATGATTATTGTTGAGGCTTCAACTATTTCCATCATCCATCATCTATCTATGTTTATGGATCATCAGATAACAAAGTTTAATGTGTATAGACAGGAAACATTGATTTGCTTAAAGAAAGTTTTTTTATCATTACAAAAATAAATGGAATAAAATTTAATTCCATCAATTAAAGTGCTAAGTTGTATTTAATGTCGTAAAATGATAGATTATCTTATGAATAAGTAAGTAGATATTTTTAAATTTAATAATAAAACCAATAAAAATGAATAGTCAGCTGAACTGACTACGTATGTAATTATATGTCTGGAGAATAAAGTTTTAAATGTTAAAATATCTAACATTACATCTTGTAAAAAAAATATTTACATTTGATATGAATTTATATGACATTTTTACAATTTTACTCCAGATTTTACAGATTATATAAAAATTTTATAATTTTCTTGTTCATATTTTCATTCAAAAATGTAATTAGGAGTGCATCTATGCAAAGCAATGGCAAAATCAAATTGTAAAAAGCCAATGTGTATTTTTTATAAATTGTTCATGTCGAGGCTCTAGCAACATGAGTTAGTGCAAAGGGATTTTAGTAAAGATTTTTTTACTATATTATTTTAAAATCATAAAATGATAAGCCGTCATAGAAAAATGTTTAAAATCTAATTTTCTTTTAATATACTTACATAATGTTATGATATTACCTCCTTTGGGACCATCAATGGATGCAAAACAACAAATTTTGTAAAGAGAATAAATTCCCTACCGTCCCTGTGAAAAACTGTTATACAGACAAAATTATCCTTTTTCCAAATTTACTTCCAAAAGAAAAATGTGTTTGATTTGATTTTATTATAAATTCACTCCGAAAAAAAAAGAAATAAAAGACGCTGTGAAAAGAATGATAATAATCGGATAAAAAGATTTTAATTACTCTGAAATAATACACAACAGCATTGCTCCGAGGTTTCTGGCTAACTATAATTTTTTACCAGGATATACATACATAAAAACTGTCCATTAAGCGGATAAACATGATGGATCACTTTGCATTCATTTTTTGGAAGAAATTCGATTTGATTTTGATAAGCCAAAATTATATATTAGTTATAAGTTCTGTGGCCATTTGTCAAAATAGCTTAAGTCAAATTAGTAAACAAACAAAAAAACAATATAAGTATGAAACACAATTATAGTGATTTTTTCTTGTGAACTTAAATCGACTTAAACTGTTCTGGCAAATAAACACAGAATTAAAACCTAAATGATTCAAATTCAAGTAATTTATCAAAATTCTTAATTCAATCTTTCGTTGGTGTAAAGCTTTAAATTATTAATATATAGCTATAAGTCTGAAAAGGCAAAACATCTTCCTTATATTCTCCTACAATAGTAGCATGTACACATACATATATATGTATCTAGGTATGTATATGTATTATGCATTATCATTAACCTACATTTTCTTTATATATTTGTACAAAATCTCATCAGCTCAGAACTTCCTTGTTCATCGCAACATTATCCCTTTGTGACATAACGCTCCAAACGGCATATGTAATTAAAACTGCCTTAGTCCATCAAGACATAATAATAAAAACAAACATGAAATGGTTATTTATCTCGACAGTTTTTCTTTTATCAAATTACAAACACATTTATTTATTTAGCAAAATCATTTTCATCCACTTGATTTTCTGTACAGTTCTGCCGTCAAAAGCACTACATTCTTCAAAAGCTCTCGACTCAAGCGGTAGTAGTGAGTTGTAATTGGATTTAGTACGTAGTACTTTTAACGGAACATGTAATTTTATGTATTTTGCATGTTGAATTCCAGATACTGTATACCTACTCTATTCACCTACCTAGAGCCAGATGCATTTTCTCATTATACACAATCATCGTCATCGCTTCTAGCATACCCTATTTTGTATTTATAAAAAAAGAGTTATAATTAATGCGTACCGCAAGAGTCTTTTTGATGTTTTCTTTCTTTTTGTTTTTTGTTGCGAACATGAGCTGAATACATGAAAAAAAAAATGTGCACGAATTACATTGTACCGGCTTGTATGGTGGAGTATGGATTGCTTCAAGCTCTTCTATAAGAATAAGCTTTTAATCTATTTCATGTGTCCAATTTTGCAAACCATCGAATTACCCTTAAGCGCTTTTTATATAACTTCAGCGTAGGCAAGGAAGAAAAAAAAACAGATGAAGGGATTACAAGAGAACATAATTCAGATAGTTCACAAGAAAGAATGTTAGATTAAAATGGTTCTATACAAAAGTGTAGCATTAGATGGTATGAGTTTATTGTTATGGGTTTCATCCCTTATACCAGAAATCTTTCAAGGGAATGGAAATGTAATGAAAAAAAAATATTCCAAGAAAATAAAATATGTGTACGAAAATGCGAAGATATTTTTCATTTTGCATGTTCGAAATGTATACAGGCGTCCCTCGTGGGAATGTTGGATTGCAATTGTTTGACTTTCGTGGTGTTTCATATGTATTGTCAACTAATTTCTATCTTATTTTTATTTTTTTTTTAAAATTGTTTAACAATAAATTAAAAAAACAGATTTTTATGTTTTTCTTTATTCAAAAGCAGAAAATTTATTAAGAAAGTTTTTCCGCATTGATAAATTGTGCAGTCTCTATATTTACCAAATCAACTGCTTTGTTTCAAACTTTTTTTGAAGTATAATACTCGTAACATAAGTTTGGTCATATATTACACAAAACATTTTCTGCAATGTTCTATAAGCGATTTGCATTTAAATTGTAATAAACTGAACATGACACATTGATGTTGATAATTTTTTTATTGAATATTCGATAAGTATATGCATAGCTAAAACTAAAATGCCCCACAGTATACATGTGTATAAGATTTCATATGATGCGGAAAATTAAGAGTAAAAGGCGAGTTGTGATATTTTAGCAGAAACTGTGTGGTCTATATCGTCCAAGACTAAAATTTATTATATTACCTTCTCCACCTCTTCCTCGAAATAAATCTTGACTTTTTGTCCATAGAATTATTGGGTTGGAATGTTGTAGCTGATTTTCATAAATTAAAGAACGATCTGTGGAGTATTAATTGAGAAAACATTTTTTATTATGTAGACGTCAACCCATTGTGTAAATAATTGGATAATTAAACTCTAATAATTAAAGTGTCCTGATGCCAAAGGTAAATTTGTAGATTCAAGTACAACTTGAATATCGTTAGATTAAAAGCAAAATTGACTAAGTCAAAAAACAAAGTTGTAAAATTCACTAAGTTAACTTAGAGTTTTCTGGTTGTAGGTATTATTCATAGCATGATTAACTTAGTGCAATCAAATTGCGTCTAAAAATCTTATGAGGTTTTGCCAGTAAAAACTCAAAAATTGGAAAATGTACTTAGTGAATTCTATTTGTAAACTAACGATATATTTAGGGCACTTTTAATGAAAGTAGTGTTCCCTAAACCGCACTTTATGCGGTAAGGGTAGGGATCACTGACCCTGTCTATAACCGATAAATGACTGTTGTATTGAGTTGTCTTTAGTTAATAAATGCCCTAGTGGTTCCTTGGGTACAAAAAATTCAGTCTCTTTGGATCAGCAAGCAGGAACTCCAGCATTCTTAATTATTTGTCAAAAAGGTTCGATTTTAACGTGACACATATGGTAATATAGAGAACAACCATATTTTGAGTAAACATTTTACAAATTTGTACGTAACAATTAGGGTTTCTGGACTCGACTCGACTCGACTCGGACTCGTCGAGTATTTGGGTAGTTACGCGGACTCGAAACTCGACTCTAATACTCGACGAGTTCCGAGTCCAAATTTTTAATGTTGAAATAGTTATATTATGTATCTATATAGTT
>JANSTT010018965.1:0-12533 GCA_026745375.1 Platyura marginata | reverse complement strand
GTGCTTTTTATTGTTTAGTTTTTTGGATTTTTAGCACACTAAAAATCAAAATTTCGATAAAATGACATAAACAAAAAGTTGGGGATGGTAGGGAAAAGTGGAGGGAGGGTGGGGAAAAGTGGAGGGTGGAGAAAGGTAAGGAAAAGTGGGGGAGCGTATGGAAATGTTAGGGAAAGATTTGAAAAATGAAGGGAAGAGTAGTTTTGTGTGAAAGCACCGTTGCTTTACTTAGCAGCCATTTTTTTTTGTAGCCAATTGAACCAGAAATAGGAGAGATGGAGGATTTCGATATAAACCATTTATTTACTCGAAATTTATTCGGATTTGAGAAAAATGAACATAACAAAAATTATAGAGAATAAAAAAATTAAGATTTCATTCAAAGACCAAAAAATTTCACGACCTACCGTAATGGCGCTTCAATCAAATTTATATAATTTCCAGGATTTTAGAATCATTTCCTTGAAATATATTCGGATTACAGACAAAAAGAATATTACAAAAATTATAGAGAATAAAAAATTAAGATTTTATTTATAGACGAAAAAGTTCCAATACCTACCGTTATGGCATTGCAATCAATGTTATGTAATTTCTAGGGTTTTTAATCATTTACTCGAAATTTATTGGTAATAGAGAAACATGAACATAACAAAAATTATACAAAATAAAAATATTAATATTTCCTTAATAGATCAGAAAATTCCATGCCCTACTGTTATGGTGCTGCAATCAATTTTAGATCATTTTTAGGATTCTTAATCATTTTCAATCAATTTTTGTTGCACAGCAAAACTAGATAAAGTAAAAATTCGTAGATAACAAATAAGTACTAATACTAATACTCGACGTAGCCAATTATTTCTTCCTTACTAGTTAATTAGAAACTAAGGAAATTAGCAACACGTGAGATATAAGAAGTTTGACCCAATTGGAAGAACAGAAATTATACAAAAAGACCAACGTGTCAGAAAAACATTCACTAGAATGTTAAACTAAAAATGTCACATGATTGGAGGCGGGGGTTTGCCGGATTTCGAGGCTCTTGTTGTCCTGATTTCCTGAGAAGAGTCTTCGAAACACGTCTTTAAATTTCTTTTAATAATCAAAGAAATTTCTTGCATAAATTGGAACTTTTCTAAATCGAATTCGACTATACTTCTCTTGTACTACCAACAATTGCATACTGCACACTGTAGAGTGGACATTGCACATGCACTTGTTAAACGGCTGATATAATTCAATTTTAGTGTTTCGATTCGTAGAGGAACTTATGGGCAGCGTTCAATATCAAAGTGGAAGGATGTCATGTACATACATTACAACATAGAATGTACTAAAATTGTACTAAAAACTATTAAAATCAGAGTAATCAAACAGAAAATACGACTCACAGAGATCCCTACCATCTAGCCGTATATTGGCATAAATAAAAAAAAAAAATTCTGATCTCATAATTAAAATATCTCTAATTGCACTTCCACATCATCAATGACAATACATTTTAAATTTTAAAACGAAAAATCTATTACCTATCGAAACCAATCCTGAGACATTGCACCGAAAAAAGCGGCTGCACCAGATCGAACGTTGGCATAATTTTGGTACGAATTTCCCGGCTGAGCTTGTAGCGTTTGTTGTTGTGGTGATTTTTTTGGTTTTGCTGATGATGGCTGCAACAGTTCAGATATATTTAGAATCATTACACACACAAAAAAAAACAAAAAACAAAAACAGTAATTAGCATAATTAGTAGTCACAAATTAGAAATTCAAAAATTGACAATAATTGTTGCCAGAAGTGGAAAATAAAAATAGTCTTGAATTGTATCTTAGTCACATCGAATCAATGTTTGGAGAATATTCGTTAGTTTAAGCAAAATAAGTCAAACTCGTGTAGTGGGAGTATTGACAGGGTTTTACGTTAGGCACTCAGTCAGAATTACACAATGTACTTTCATAATCTAAAAAAAAAACTTCCAAAGACATGAAAAATTTAATGTGAACGTAATGAGAGTTCATCATTTAATTCTCTGCCAAAATGTATTCTTGGTTTGAATATTACAAACAAAAAACAAAATCCAGAATCATGTGTTAGACAAATCAACCAACGACAACAACAACAACAAAAAAAAGTTAACACTCAAAACCTTACAAATGTCTTCACTATCAGATGCCTTTTCTCTAGGAAGCGTTGAAATTTTTAATATTTTCCACCAAAGAAGAAAATTAAACGAAAAAAAAAAAACAATCAACAAACCTTATCACTATCCTGAGCCGCCGCAGATTTATGTGATCCGGAATTTTTTTGCATTACTGTCAACATTACCGGCAACATTGGAAACCAATCGGTCGACGAACTACTTATGCTCAACGCTAAAACATTTGGATCTTTTTCCTGAAGCGTCGATGGCTGTTGACTGCCCACAACTGTACTGAGATGTTCAAAGTTTCCGATGATACTACCGAGTTTGTGCTAATTTTTTAGAAATAAAAATAAATCATTTCCGGAGAGATCAATTGCTGCAAACTGGTGTCAAATTTACCTGCATCCGAAATGCCGATTTTTTAACATTGACCATTAAATATTTATGGAACAACTCAAAATCGAACGGATCAACGTACGACTTTAGGACATTGCCAATCGTCTGCAAAGATTCGGTAGTTTTTTTATTCTCTCTGGTGCCAAGGATCACATTAATGAATTTCACATCGAAATAATACTGAAGTGAGATATTTTGATTGGTTTTAACAAAATCATTTTCAGTAAATTGTTTGTATGTCTGATGCAACTCATGCGATAGTCGTGTGGCCAGTGCATTCGTTACGCTCTTTGGCAGAGTATGCGGAACAGCACGATTTAAATTGCTGCATATTTTGTACAAAAATATCTGCAACGAAATACTTGGCTGAGCCGGAACACGTATGATTGACTGAATCGGTTTGTCGTGTTCGTCTTTTTCTTCGATTGTGAGATTTTCCCAATTTGAAAACTCTTTCATTGCTTGAACATAATTAACACCACCACTAAAACAGTGTCCATCCATAAGATGTTCGTTGACAAATAAATCAATCCACATTTGCCAAAAATGTAGACTTTCCTCATCGAGAAGATGACAAACACTGTCCCACTGTTCCATATGATTTAGCGATATTTGTTCCCAATTTGAGGAGATATCCTGGAATAAACATAGTTTTAAGTTTGGACACAATTCTGTTAGAGACTGCAGTAGCGTTGCAATCAATATTAGACTTGATTGAGTTTTCTTAAAGTTTGTCACTTTTATGTTGTTGATTAATCTACAAAAAAAAACAAAAAAAAAACAGCAAAATTAATAACGGAAACAAATTCCAGATAATCCCATAGATAGATCACTCACTCCAAAACACCTTCTCGACTAGATGTCCTCAGAAATACAACAATATCCTTAAAATCGTTTCTATCATCAATATTTCGTTTCATATCGTTGTTATAGTTTAAGTATAGCTGAAGATCATTGAACAGTGTCTTCAGTTTATTGTCCAAAGATTCACAAATACGTACAATGCCAGCTGTATAGCCTTTAGTCTTTAGAATTAGTTTATGACATTGTTTCGCTGGACTAAGGGCTTGCTTCAAACTAAGTGGAATGTCGGAAGATTCTTCTGTCCAAATAAAGGATTTTGTGTCTAAAAGGAAAAATCTACTAAGTGAAATTCAGGATCTTTTTTATCTGGATCAGCCATCATCAAATAAACTTCGATGGCTTTCTATAGTAGTTCCACGACACACACACACACACTAACCTTTAACATTTTTCTGTTCCATCTTCAGTAAATCTTCAACTTCCCGGCCAGTTTCATTTATGACCATCTTCCAAGAACTTTCAATGATTTGCTCAATTCTTCGATTAATCAATGGCTGATAGTAGAATTGGTACAAATCCAAATTCGATGGTAAGAACAATTTTTCCAACATAATCGTCCATTTGGATGGTTTTTCTACAATCGAATGGAATAAATTCTCTCTTTCTCTCCTCTCTTCACTCATTTTTTGCGACTATTAACACTCACCAATTGCAAAAGCTTCAGCCCTAATATAGTGAATTGTTTTTACAGATGCTATAAAATCAATAACACTTTTTAATTGATGTTCAGCATCTTGAGATGTAAACTGCAGCCATGATTGCATAATCATCTTCAACTTATCGGGTGACAAATGCTCCACTTCAAAGTGAGGTCTGCAATAAAGTGTTTTATAACAATTTGTGACTAATTGTGGGTATAATTACTTGAATTTCGCTACAATATCCGGAAGTAGACTGGTCATTAATGGATTTTCTGTATTTATTAATGAAATCGTTGGTGGTGTACTATTTGATATCAGGTAAGTGAGTTTTTCCACTACCAGTCCACTTCCACGGCCATTCTCAATGAAACATTTATAAATTAGATGAATAGTATCGATAAGAATTTTCACACTCGACAGAAGTTTCTCTTTAACACGTTGATGTTCATCTCTATCTTCGTACAGTGTCTCCTTAAACGCTTTCGTTCGTAATTTAATGAATGTTGTCAAAAGTTTTTCCATCGAACAATTTTCCAGCAAAAAAATACTCGCCAAACATTGACCGGCTGTTTCAACGGTTAATTGTTCCCGTTCCAGTGTTCGTATACAGGATTGCTTAATGGTGAAGAAAAACGAACTTAACATAGTCCACAGTTTATTAGCCACAGGAAATGGTTTCAAAATTGATTTGTTTCCAACTAATTGCAATCCTTTTATGGGAACAATAAAACGGTGACAAAATAGAGTAGTAATAGACAAAGAAAACCCATACCTGTACTGATATGTCTTGAAAACAAAAATAACTGTGTTGCGACCAAATAGTCTTCCGAATCAATACTGCTCCATATCAATTCGGGTAGTTGAGTGAGTATTTTAATTTGTACAGCAATTCCATAGAAATGATTTGTTTGATTTTCCGAACCTTTAGCTGCTGGCGGTTCTTGTGTCTTGAAACCAATGAGCTGATGTTCGTTGAGACTGCGACAACACGACATAATTTTTTCCACATGATTTGTTACAGAGGCTGCCGTATTTTTCATATCACCAATAGTATCAGCGGCTTGAAGTAAATCCCGATATCTTTCTCTGTATTTAAAAAAAAAAAAAAAACATTTCTATTGGAAAAAGAAAAGAAAAAACAACAAAAACTATACTAACCCAACCATCGTTCGAAGTTCTTCCTTTTTTTCCTCGACATCATTGAGCAGTTTTTTGTGGATTTGGTCAATTTCCTGAACGGTGTGCTGTTCAAATAACTGATCAACATTAATTTCTAATAGGCTAGGTGTGGACATTGCTAATTTTTCTAGCTAATTTAATAAATTGTTGCCGATGATGATGAAAACATAGCAAACGTCAACAAAGAACTGTCACAGTGTTATGTATAATTTACACAGCCAGCTCGATGCGAGCATGTTCAATTAATCCGGAGTAATTTAGTATTTTTTGCTTCAAATGATTGCCATTGAACACACTGTAACTTTGGTTGTAGTATGTGATAAAAGCTTAGAAATTTACCGCTGACACCTTCTTGAATTATATTGTACTTTTTAACATAACACTTCCTTTACGTAAGTGATTTACATTTGAATGATTTTAGGGAAGTACAACAAATATACCTTAAGGATCTCAATACTAATTAACTGATTTTTTCAAAATATTCTATTTAAATAAAAATCCTAATTCAATGGATATAAGAAATTTGCGGGTAAATTCTCGTGGTCCAATATTCTTTCTTATACCTGATCCTGAAAGCCCTGTGGTATGTACAGCATGCGGAGAGTTTTTCTTCCGATTTGACAACAGTTTTTAAGATGCTCATTGTCATATAATAAAGAAATTGCTGGTCTTACAATGTCGTTTGCTCTTTAAAACAATTGCTTGACTTTGGGCTCCATGTATATTTCAAATGTCCTTCTAAGTGCTCGGTTTGTGTGATATTGAGTTACACTTTAATTTAAATGGACATATTTTTAAAAGTAGTACATTTAAACTCTAAGAAAGTTTGTAGAAAACTCTAATAGCAATATTTTCGTGACCTGTTTTAGCTTTCAGTTTAGGTTATATAGAGAGAAAAAAAATAATCTCAATTTTTATAGATTGCTCGAGTGGTTCCGTTGTTTCTTCAGTTTTCCGTATTTATATTAATTGTTGTAGTCCAAGGATCTATTCATAATTGAATATAATCCAATTCCATGGATATAATTCTAATTTAGATTCCACAAATATATTCTGCTCTGTACTAGCATTTAGTATCGCACAAATCCACAATATAAAGCCATTTAGCGCGTACAAATCGTGTGAACAGATAGAGAACATGAACAATTTCTTGAATTTTATGTACGCTATTAGTGCAAACGAATACATAAATTTATTTGAAATATATTTCTCTAACTATATAAGACATATATAGGGAATAGGAAAAGAGCGATACCCACACCTATAGCTATTCTGGAAGGTGCTGGTATGTATACTGTAGGTAGAGCATATCTATACCTACTGTCTTATGCGGTTCTGGGTGCGATTAAATGGCAGTAAATGATATAACTGCAGACACGAAAAACGGAAAAATCATCAATAAGCATTAGGAACGAAAGAAAAAGTACGTTACATACACATTTAGAGGTGTACAAAACCGTACATTTATATCGTTCGTTTATAGATGGTTGAATAAATAGATTTCTACACCGCAAAAAATTACTGCGCATATTGGAACATTTCTTTCATTTTTTTATTTAAATATTGGAGGAGACCCAATATGCCTACTTTATATAGGTGGAACTGAACCAGTTTTATTTGTATACACCATGACGTCGATTTGCGTCGTTAATTGGTTCTACAGACGCAAATCGAAATACTCTAATACATAGGATTTCGCCAAAAACGACGCAAATTTATGTCTCAGTGTACTTACTTTTGATGGAAATTGTCTATTATTCGTTCTTTTTACATTTTTTTCACTTTTTAATAACCTACAACTACAATTGACCTTAAAATTCTTCTTTATTCATTTCCATTATTTTTCTCACCTTGTGCTGTCCTAGTACGTTCTGTCCTCGTACATTCTGTCCTCGTACGTTCTGTCCTCGTACGTTCTGTCCTCGTACGTTCTGTCCTCGTATGTTCTGCCCTCATACGTTGTAGTTTCTGTACATTCAAATCCAATACTACAAAACAAATATGGCAGATGCGTCAAAAAAAATTGAATGAGATCATTGCGTTGCGGCGAATAATAGTCTCTGACGGACATACACGGACACATTTATACATTCGGCAATGCCAAGTTGTCAAACACCGACCAAACGGCATAGTGGTTGAGGTGGTGCGTTTGGAGCCGGGAGCCCTGTCTGGAGTAAGATTAGGTTAGGTTAGGTTAGGAGGGGGCTGTAGGGCTATTGATCCTTCACCACTGAGACCTATTGTAGATGCCCCTTCTGGTGTTTAAATGTCCTCTATTAGCGAGGTGTTATTAATGAATTGTAGCACCCGAGAGAGGCTGTTCTGTCGGATGTCGTTCGGAGTCAGAATGTAGCCTCCTAGGTAACGAAGCCTCTTATGAGCAAAGGCTGGACAATCCCAGAGTATGTGTTCCCCGGTTTCGTTCTCTTCAAAACAGAAGCGGCATCATGAATCAGGTATTCTGCCGATTTTGTGGAGATGATATCACAATTGGTAGTGACCTGTAACTAGTTCAGTGTAAATTCTCAGGCTGTTTTTATGAAGCCTAAGCAGTCTGGAGTAAAGCAAAGCGTTCTATCTAGGACGGAATTTGACTCTGGGCCAAGTGGTTCGGATTCCACTTAAAACTGTAGGGTCTAGGGCGTCATTTCGGGGAACAAATAATAAATTAAATTAAAAATAGGAAGAAGAAGTTCTCAAACGTCAAATCAATATTAAAAAGTCTAACTAAAAGGCTGAATGTGATCCTACTTCATAATTTTGTAATTGTTTTTTTTTTTAATTATCCTTTATCCTTTACACATAAATAATAAAATAATGCATAGACAATTTTTTTTTTCAGTGTACATAGTTTTGTGATTTCCTGTTCAGTTAACATTGAGGTGAAAGTATTTTTTGTGCAAATATCAAGTGGTTGAAAAATTAGGATTTGTAACAAGGAATGTTGCCTTTATTCAGAGTTTTGTAGTATACATTTGTGATCTAGGCGCTGATTAATGATTTTAATGTAAATATGAGATTGAGACCGAACAAATAGAAAATTTTCAGCTTTTCTGGTGGAATTATTTAAATAAAAATAATTGTTAGAAAAGAATGGTTCTACATACAGACAGCACCATATATAGATAGGTATAATTATTACTAAAATGCAGGAGGATTATTAAATAAAAGGTTTGTCATATATATATATAGGGATTATTCTTAGGCTGTAAGTAGGGATGCAAACACCGTCACTTTGACCCGGAGATTCCGGGTTTTGCGTTTATTCTTCGGGCTCCGGGTTTACAATGAATTTCTCCGGGTCTGTGAGATATTTTTAAATTGCGGTGCCATCTCTCCCAACTCAGTGTCCAAAGCTATATTTATCCCTATAAGTAATGCGTTTGTTGAATCAATTTTTTCCATCATTGAATCCATTTTAGAGTAGTTACAGGAATAGAATGAGCTTAAACTGACTTAAGTTCGAACTGACAAGTCGAATTAATTTTGATATGGATTGTGAAACATTTTATTCATATTTAAAAGCCCTAGAACAGAAACCGTTGGTCGAAAGTGCGCGAAATGGACGAAAAATATAATTTTAGAAAATAAAGTTTTGGAAAACGTTGGAAATTTTTATTTAAATCGCTGTTCCCTATTCTTCCATAATAAAATTATTTTTCTCCAGGTCAGCATCGGCCCAATGTTGGCAACCCTGTAAGCTGTAAGTCCTTGGAAGATAATTAGTATTGAGACAACAGACAATGTTGGGAATTTGAGTTATTGAAAACACACACAGAGTTTGAAGTGGATTCCGAACTAACTACTGACCCTAAGTCAAATATTGGCCGATCCCATAATCCAAATACAATTCTATTGAACATTTGATCGGATTCGTTGAGTCTCAGATATCAGATCCTAGTTAAGTGGTTGACTAATTTATCTCGAAAAATAAAAGTTGCTGTTGTCTGGTCGTTTCTGTTTAGCGGAGTCTTTGTGTTTCAGAAACAAATAAAAATTTCCCTGTGATCGCCTCTACTTCAACCGTACCGCAATCGCTTAATTTAAAGTTTTGATATTTAGATGAGATTATTTGAGTACAGGAATCACTATAATTCTATAATCTATAGAAAGAAACAGAAAGACCCATTTTATTAGACTCATTGTAGTTGTTTTTTTTTTTTCTTTTTTCAATAAACTCTGTATCATATACACCTTGTCAAAGAAATTCTTTAATCTTTGTGACACTGGCACTATAGAAATTCATAAATCACCCATTAAATACTTAATTTACTGAACAACAAAACGACCATATAGCCAAACATTTCTTTGACCCATCGCACCTCATCAATAATCTATAAATTGTAAATAAAAAACATTTTTTCTGTGTCGAATGACTTTTCGTATTTGATTTTTTGTGCGGTGTGTTTTTTTTTTCTTTCTTATTTTTTTTTTTTTTTTTTTTGAATCACTCTCAAACATATTTTACATGTTTGATTAATGTTGTCTTTTTTGGAAAGACCTCAAACATCAATAAGCCCAAACCAACACGTTCGAAGCGTGATGATGTTTGGTGGTCTACCAGGCGTTTACAGACTCAATGTCCAATTTTTTTTTTTTTTATTATGGTTGCATGACAAGGAAGAAATTTTCAAAAAAGAAAATATCAAATATATTACACAACATTTTTTTGGGAGTGGTCACTTAACTTATCTATTGTGATGTATGTATGTGAAAGTAGTGTTGATTCGTCAACTTTGCATATTTATCATGTACACCAAAAATTTGTCTTTGTTTTGCCAATGTATTTGGTCTTTAATTTAAGGCTATTCTTGAAGCAGTCTAGTACAGGCCAGATAATGGCATAAAATAGAAAATGGAAAATTTTCACACCTGATAATATTGTTTTTATTAGTAATTTGTTGTTGGGATAAACCCAAGAATAGTTTTTGCGAGAACCTGAGGATAGTCGCTAAATATAATAACAGAATAGCCGCTAGTTTGAGAATAGTAGCTGGATAATCAGTAGATTGTTATAGGATAGTGAATGCAATAGCGTAGGATAATCGCAGGATATATGCCAGATGGTTGTATGATATTCGGAAAATAGTTCGAGAATAGTAGCTGGATAATCAGTAAATTGTTATAGGATAGTGAATACAATAGCGCAGGATAATCGCCAGATAATTGCCAGATGGTTGTATGATATTTGGAAAATAGTTCGGGGAATTATTGCCCCAGGGATAACCATTAAAATTAATTAAGATAGTCTGATAATCTGATAATCTAATTTTTATATGTATCATAAGGTACATCGATCTCCTTAAAGGGTTGTGAAGAAAAAAGTCACCACGCGATGGATATCTAATGGGCCCATCGGAGGCCTAGGGATTTTTGGGCGTATTAGGGCACCCGCCCTTCTTCTAAACTAACTAATATGTATGTGTTTTTTTTAAACTACAAAAGATTGACTTTTCTTACGTTAACGTGTAAAACTGACTACATATATTATATTTTCACAGATAGTACTCAAAAAATAAGTTTAATGTCAATTAGCAACTTGGAACTTTATAAGAAATGTATTTATTTAACTTATGAGACAATATTCATATTAACTGTGTAGGTACTTGTTTACGCCCTCAAATTTATACCAAAAAAAAAAAGAAAAAAAAAGAAGAAAAAACTTTCTCTACCTCCATTAAACGTATTACACCATTCATTAAACATCCTGTCAATTGATTAGCATAACAATCAATCTATAGGTACATAGATAGGTATTTTCATCATTAATCTTCCATTGAAATCACATAAATTGTTTGTGTGTTTATTTATAAGAAAACGAACAGAAAGATAGAAGAAAAAAAAATTAAATTAAATCACCCAGAAAAAGGAAAACTTTTGAATAAATACTCATTCGGTGATGAATTTCAGTAAAATCCCATATACTTAGATGCTCATTGTAACAACAGAACAACAACAGCAACAACAACAAAATGTCTACATACAAAAAAATCTTCAAACTGATAACCCCGACAGTATTCAATTCCTGACCTTTTCTTGGTATAGCGATAAGTTCCATCTAATAATAATAATAGAGTAATAATAATAATAATAATATTGTTGGAGATTTAGTATTTCGTTTTGCTTTAGACGTAATGAAATATGCAAAGTCCGATTAAAGGAAAATTTTATATCAGAATTGCTTTTTACAGATTATAGATGGCACTACTAGTATGTATAAATGCTTTGAGTTATCTTTTGAGTCTCTAAAAATCTTGAGATCGATATTTATAAATTTTAAATTGGGGTATTTATTGCTATTCAAAATTAATTAACCATTGACAGATGATAAAAAAACCAAAGCTTAATCAACGTTGCTACACTCTTTTAGACTAATCAAAAGTTTTCAATTTCCATTCACATTACGTCATATATAGTCATCCATATTATGTTTTTGGCTAATGTGGACATTTTGGGATATATGTCAAATGTCATTAGTCATGTTGGCAGAATAGCAAGAATTTCAATTCATTTTGCCAATGAATTGTGCCATTAAACATTGTGCATATTGTCAAGTTTGTAACACTAAATGGTTCAATGGCAATTAATTACTAACCAGAGATATGTTACGATTGAGCCATTTAAGTAATAATGCTGGAACGGTGGACGGGGTCGGGGGGGGGGGGGGGTTTGGCTGTAATTTGGGTTTTTCGAAACAATGGACACTGCCACATTGAATTTGCATAGTTTTCGATATAATTTATGGTTAACAAACACATTTATAGATAATGTGCGAGTTTATAATACAAAAAGGATATTTGATTTATCTTAATATGCAATATGAAATCCTGAAAAAATTTATATCTCTTTAAATAACTCATTATTGTTTGGGGAACTTTTTTCTCCCAGCTAGGAATGGCAGAAAAAAATTTTTTAGCTGACCGTCCATCGATTTGGGGAGAAATTTCCACAGAAAATTTATTCCAAACACAGCATATCAGTAAAAGATTTTTCAAAAATCGGACCAGTGGAATTTAGCCTCTAAATTACACGCAAATTAAAACTGAAGCTTGTACGAATCCAACGATATATAGACATTAGGTCTATCTCATCGTTAAATATTTCTTTAAAATGTTTCAAAATCAAATTTGCTTTTAGGTTTGAAATTTAAGGCGTTTCCAAACGTTTTACAGGGTGTCCGGGCAGCAGTGGCGAAGCGTGAGAATTATTGATCCCATAAACATGAGACTATTTTAAAAAAAAACTTACGTCATTTTTATACCAGAAACCGAAAAAAAAACTGGTGAGGCACCGAACATCTTGACCGT
>JANSTT010018964.1:0-12538 GCA_026745375.1 Platyura marginata | reverse complement strand
TATATATCGCACAGCAGAGGTGAGAACAATAAGATCTATGACAGAACTAAAATTGCGGTAAGATAAAACCAGGAGTTCTTAAACTTTTTTATAAGCGCCCTCTAAAAAAATGATTTCAATCTTACGCCTCTTAGAAATTCTCGCGCCTCCCTTTTAGGTCGCGCTCACTTTTTAAGAATCCCTGATCCACATTACGAAGATGGGAATGTCGTGATTACCATAGCAGAATGGCCAAAAACAGGATCGCGAAAATTGTCAAATTAGGCATACCAAAAGGTCATTGCACAAAAGAAAGACCGAAAAGACGTTGATCCGAGTTATGGACGTCATGATCATAGGAGGAAAATGTATAAGAAAACAACAAGACTTAGCTTTTATTTATAGGAAGACGAAGAAAAAAATTATTGACCGTCATGAATAATTAAAAGAACCGATTTTATTAATCAGTGTTTTTATGAGATATCATAGTCTTCGGGACCATTGATTTGAACTAACTTTTTCTTATAAGGCTTTCTGATTTATTTTTTTTTAAAATGATATATATTTTCAGACACTCATCATATTTACGAGATCAGCTCAACTGCCACCAACAATAAGTAAGTACAAAATATAATAATTATTGCTTAACCACAAAAATGACTGATTACTGCAGAACGTTCCATTTTCAATCGTAACAAATATACATACAAGTAAATGGCTAACCCAAGCATTTTCATTAATAAACTTCTGATCTGTAAACAGCTGATCCTCTGTTATCTTATATCATAGTGCAGTGCAACAATTATATTTGGTATGTAGTAATTAAGTAATTTATGTAGGAAACCAGCATTTTTGTGTAATCAAATGTATAAATAACGCGATATGCACTTAAAAAGTAAATTAAAATAATTCAATTTCATTGATATGTATGTGAAAATTGTTTATTACAAAACGTTCGTTTCAATTTATATACGATAAGTACCTACCATCATAAAAATGGCCGATAACGAGTAACACGTTTTTGACATATTATTTAAATTTAATTTTTAAAAACAAATACATTGATAACTTTAATACATATGCATACATATCTACATATATTACTTAACTTATTGATATTGATATTGACTGCGGTAGAATATATGGCAAGCTGATAAATTGACCTAATCAATTATTTTAACGAGGTCTAACTTTTACAAATAATTTTAATATTTTATCAAATTGTTTTCTTTTTTTTTTAATAATTACCTAATAATTACCAGTAATTTACCGCCATTATTTACAGCACCGCACAATAATTTGGAAAAGGAACCAACAGTTCGGATACAATGTCTATCGGGATCAATGTTGATTACAATAAAAGATGCACCGGGTGGTTATGAAAATGGACTATTTAGTGGAATGATTTATCCAAAGGGATTGTCAAAGAATTCATCATGCCTTAGTGAATATAGGTAATTGGTTTTGTACACAAAATCGTTTCAAGTTTTTAATTAACTATCTATACAAAACTATAGGAATCATGAAGGTCCTCTAAAATACAAGTTGCCATTGCGAAGTTGTAATACAATGCCACAAGAAACGGTAATTTTTTTTAAATTATTGTTGCAATTAAAAAACCCTTTTTAGTAAGAGTAAAGAGTAGATGAATAAGACTATTCAAGTAGTTTTTTGATTTAGATTTTTTATTTGTACAATACGGTTTCAATTTAACACGATAAAAAAATTACGGAAATTCTGGTGTAACACGGTATACTATGCCACGGTTTCACTGTAACATGATAAAAAAATTGCGAAAATTCTCGAATAACATAGTAGTTCTACAATAGTCTCATACAACACGAAATTATGTTGGAACGTATCTATACTGTTATAGGAGGGATACCCGTACTTACTTTTGTAATATGTTGATATTGGAGGTTCTGTTCGAGTCCCTATTCCATACTTGAGCAATGTAGAATACCTCCTCAAGTCCAGATTCCTTTAGGATTTAGGGACCTTTTGGGATTTAGGGGAGATTACTCTAGGCTAGGCAGTGATTCCCCGAGGATCTCTCCTTTTGCGTAGGAGGGCTCCGCATTCTGTAGGTAGATGTATTGGGGTTTCTTCCGCTTTTTCACAGAACTTGCACGAGCTGCTTTCTTTCAGACCTAGATTCCTTAGGTGTCCCTTCAGTTTACAATACAGAAATCCCGTTATCATTCTTAGTCTGTTTTTCCTACTTCTTATGCAAGCTTAATATCTCTTTCGGTAATAATTCCTAAATAGTACTTTGGAACGCCTTAGCTTGGGAAATTTACTCCATTGCTTGACTCTTCTCTCTTCTATCTCCTTTTTCATTTCTCCTTAAATTATATTTGTTTCGATTACCTTCGGCTCTCGTCCAATGAAACGAGTAGATGTCCGATGTCACCTTTCTTACCAGCTCGTCTGCCCTTTCATGTCCTTTCAATTGAGCATTATGTGAATTGGATTGGCGGCAAAGGAACAAACTTGTTAGAACAGCTATTAATTGGCTTGAAATACGACTATTGTAGAGTTGGTGATGATAATGATAGAGGCATAGAGGTTAAAATGTACATATTGTTCTTGATTTATTCTCTGTTGGGGAAAAGAACTCATTCTGAATATGTAAATATCATTAAAAACCGTTAAAATGGATGTGAGGGTCCTTTTTAGTTGCTTCCGGATATGACACCACCTAAGTAATTTTGCTCAATAAATCACAACTTTTCCAAGAACCGGCGTTTAGGATTTTCTTCTGCATAATACATTAAATAGACAATGAGAACTATCATTCCGTGTCTCACAGAAATTAATAACTCAAAATTATGATAGTCAGTATGAGTATGGGAGCTATTAAGACATTGAATCATTTTATTTTAATTGTGAAGTATGAGTTGTAATGTTCATTTTGCCATAAATCACGTTCATATAGGTTATTGAGGTATTTTTGGATTTAAAAGAAAAACAGGTTGATTGCCGAAGTTTAACCATGACCTGATCTGATTGTGTTCTGCAAAAATTAAAAAAAAAAAAGAAAAGAAAGGTTTACCTTTAATATTTGTGGCTATTGTCGATTTTTCACAAAATGATCCAAGACCGAAAATAGATTTGATTGCCTTTTGGGATCATCAATTTTTGATATATGTAGTAGGGCGGATCGTTTTTATATGAATAAATTAAACTTGTTTTTTTAATGACGATAGTGCGGAAAAGTTGCAAAATAATATTTAGAACAAAAAAGCAATGAGAACTTTTCTCAAATTTTGTATCATTTAGTGCCTCTTTAAGAGCCCCAAAGTTTTCAAAAATCAAAAACTCTTTCAATTTTATGATTTGCAAATTATTTATTAATACATAGTGCAGAAATGTTACAAAATAATATTTAGAAAAAAAACAATAAGGACTTTACTGAAAAACATTTTCACTTAGAGGCCCCCGGGAGCCACAACAAAGTTGTATGCCCTGTGAATTTCTTATAAGATTCATCAGTTTTTATGCGGACATTAAACGGTTTCCTTGTGTTATATTATATTTACCATAATTGAAAAATTTTGTAATAGGAGACCGTCGGAGTCGACATTTTTTTAGTATTTTTCAAAATTTCAAGACGTTTGGGGAGGCTGAAAGAACTAAAATTTTGCAAAAAAAAAAAAAAATATAAAGTTTTTCGATATCACTTTTCGCAACTTTTCCGCACTATAGTGATATCGATTTCAATAAAAGTACATTCCGTTCCACCCTAATATTTTAATCTATACTATTTATATTAATTTGCTTCTCGAGTGATGGGAGTTCAAAAATTGTATAATCATTAAAACTAAATGGCAACTGAATTAACAATTATTTAAAGAAAAATGCAAAACTGTTAAGAAATCTTCAATACACAGGTGTATGATGTGTACCTGTACAACTACGCAATAAATAAATTTAAATGTATAGTCAGAGTTTATTGCAACCTTCCATCCATTTTTAAGTTTAATGACCCTAAATGTGCATGTTGTTTTCTTATTTAACAAGATTGTTTTATGTACATATGTACAACAATTTAAAATAATATTCTGTTCGAGAGATGGATATGCTACACGACACGCCAACCGGACACATTAATTTTATTGAATTGAATATTTGATTTTTGGCAATAATACATTTGCATTGTAATAATAGTTTTAAAAATAGAACAAAAATGGCCGCGCACTCATTGCCTTTCAACTGACCATGAAGTCGAATTTGAAAATATCATATCCAATATCTGTACATTATACTTATCATATCTAACAAATTAAAAAAAAAAAAAACTTTTTAGGATGATGGTGGTTTTGAATTCTTCAATACAATCGTTCTTCAACCTCACCTCAAACTTGTAACCGATTTGGGGAGGGGTTACCATGTCCGATGTCGCTACAAGAGTCAAGATGCAACGATACCGGCATCAACAGCAAAAAAACAAGGAACACCAGAGGCTCTGGTTGGCGATGATCCGGCAATCGCGACAACTGTTGACCGACGTGCTCATGGTAGATCTTTAGGTGATAATTCGTTGGACAATAAATTGCCAATGCCCGGATGTCACATGAAAATATTGTCGGGCGATAATGTGGCGGAAAATGTTAAAATTGGCGATCCACTAACATTGAATGTAATGATTGACAAACAGGACTATTATGGATTGCATGTTACCGATTGTATTGTCAGAGATGGACTTGGCTGGGGCGAACAGAAATTGGTGAACAAAGCTGGGTATAAGTTTTACTTTTTCAAATTGTCCTTAATATGTAAAAGTAATATTTATGTAGATGTCCGGTTGATGGAGAGATTATGGGCAATTTCGATTATAGCGATGATAGAACAAAGGCCGTGGTCGCATTTCCTGCTCATAAATTTCCGTATACAGCATCGGTCTACTATCAATGTAATGTTCAACTGTGTGCTCTTACAGATCCCGAATGTCATACGGTAAAAAAAAATGTTTGATTTGTTGCCAGCTGAAGATGATTTTTCACAAATTCCATTTTATAGACGCCAAACTGTCCTACATCGAAACGACCAAAAAGAGATGCCGACACTGATGACAGTACCGAAGATGATGGACAACCGGCCACCATTCAAGTTTACTCTGGACTATATGTTAACGAAAATGCCGAAATCCTTGACAATGATTCCGATTCCGTATTTGCTGAAAAGGTTTGATCCATTTTTTCCATTTTCTTCAAATCGATTAATTTGATTTCTTTCCATAGAGTCCTGAAGATGCTCTCTGTGTATCACAACGAACGTTTGCCATTTCAATTGCTATTGCTGGCCTTATACTAATGTTAGCTGTTGTCATAGCTGTTTTATGTATTATGGCAAGACGACGTCATAAAACCGTTTCGAATTCGGGAAGTTCAATATATAGTGGGCCATACACAAATACGGCAATGTCACATAGTAGTTAGGATGAGTTGTCGATGTCGATATGATATTTATACGAAAAAAACAAAAAACAAAAACAAAACAAAATGGATTCTATTAAATAACGACTTTAACGATAATATTAACGACGTATTATATACGAGTCGATACATTTGATCACAATTTATTTAACATAATCCATTTTAATAAATAGAATTTTCATGTAGAATTTTCATCTCAAGAATTGTTTAAAAAAAATGAAGTTCAAAAGAAAGTTTTTTGGAAAACTTCTAAGTTATTCATCAAATATAAAGTTGTTTGTAATAATAATTTGGATTAGATATAAATTCAACACAAAACAAAAATTACTTGACGCATATATGCGTCACGTATTTATTACTTTCATATTGAAGCTATATACAGTAAACAAAATTTTTCAACAAAATAAAAATGTACAGAAAGAGGGAACTTCCAAAGCAATTCTTTGAGATAATGATGATTCAATTACACAAATCAAAAAACATTAGATTAGAAAAATCATTTTTTTTTTCTTACAACAACAAAAAAAAAAAGAAATGAAAAACAAGATTATATTTACTGACACATACCACGTCTTAAAACAAATCAATGTGCTACCATGCAAAATGATAATCCTTTTAAAATTTACTAATTATCGCTTAATTATACGTCGCAGCCAACGAACAAAAAATGTTTTATCTGGCTTGATGATGTTTTTGAAAAAAAAAATTCCAAGAAAATATTAAATTAAATATAATTTGTTTATTTACAACAACAACACTGCGGCAATCATTTTAATTGAATTTTGGTAATGAAAGAAATTTTATAATTTTTTTTTTCTTTTGGAAATTATCTCGACTCATAAAAAAAAAAGTTATTTTCAAGAATGTTTAATTGCATGTGAATTTATAGATTGTATTATATAAATGGACCATCCATCACATGTGTATGTATGTAACAGAGGGTTGATATGCATAATGATTACATAACAAATGCAGTAAATTAAATTGTCATTGAAATATTAAAATGTGATGAATTATTGCATTATTTGAGAGAAAATAAATTGTACGTCATTAGTAACGTGATTTTTTGGACAAGAAATTTTCAATTCATTACATCCTCTAAATTAAAAAAACATCCTTTCTGTGTAGCAGATAAATACGATTATTGTAATTGCATTGAATCTTTATATTCTTATTCTTGTTTTCTAAACAGCTATTTTTACATTGCTTCACAAGTACATTAAATTACAATGGATTTCTGGAGCTTTGTATAAAAAAATACACAGTCGCTGTTTTTATGAACAAAAAATATATAAAAATATTGTACCACATAAAATTAAGTCAAATTTTATTATTAATAATAATAAAACAAAAAAAATATTTTTAATAAGTTAACAAATTTTGTTTTTCTTTTATGGCCCGTATGATGTTAGTTAGTTAGTAGTGGTGGCGACCTTGCGCCTCACTGAGACCAATTAAGGTCCATAGCATTACCACTTGCATATGCCTATGTCGGTTGCGATTTGGGGATTGTGCTCATCGAGTTCGAGTACACCTGTCTCCACAGCAAATTTTATGAGGCTCCTCATGTTACAGGTCGAGGCTGCCCTCAGGTTATGTAAAAAGTATTCTCCTAAAGTTCTGTGTCTCGCCCTCGCAAGGGCGGGGCATTAACAGAGGAGGTGTTCTAGTGTTTCTTTCATTCCGGGTTCTTGGCAGTGCTTACACAGGTCAGTCGTTATCAGACTGATGATGTTAATCAAGGGTATTATAATTTTGGTACGGAGTTTGTAATGCCCCTTAATACTCATCGTAAAAAAAAATTTCAACGCCATTATCTTTCTCGTGAAATTCTAAGTCGAAATATGCATGTCCGTGATCACGATTCCGGCTTCCGGCAAATTGGACGAAATATAGGGGAGGTTGTGGTACAGTGTACACTTAATTTTGACATAAACCATTCATTTACTCGAAAGGTAGTCTGAATGTAAAAAAAATGAATATGACAACAATTATAGAGAATACAAAAATGAACATTTTATTCGTAGAGCAAAAAGTTCCACGACATACTGTTATGGCGCTGCAATCAATTTTATTGAATTTCTAGGGTTTTAAAAGTATTTAGATTACGGAAAAAATAAATATGACAAAAATGATAGAGAATAAAAAAATTAAGATTTCATTTATAGACCAAAAAGTTCCACAACCAGCCGTTATGGCACTACAATCAATTTCATATAATAAAGAATTACTCATATTCCTTTTTTACTGGTTAATAGGTTAACAGTTGAGACTGGTTGACGATAAAGATTTTGTTTCCCCAGTGATATTTTTGGTTAATTTAATTTTTGGTTATATATAATACAAGTGCCCCCCCCATTTTGAGAGACTATGCGAAAATTAAAAAAAACCCAAAAAAAAATTGTGTACGATAGACGCCTAAATGTGTTAGTTGCGCTTG
Source organism: Platyura marginata (assembly GCA_026745375.1). NCBI lineage: Eukaryota > Metazoa > Arthropoda > Insecta > Diptera > Keroplatidae > Platyura > Platyura marginata. The sequence continues at coordinate 4,681 of JANSTT010018964.1, read as the reverse complement.
AGAAGAGCAAGCGCTGTTAGTCGGATGGATGAAATGATGATTCTATTTTTGTTTTCATTAATTATTATTCTGTTTGTTTCAAAGTGCATTCCAATTGTTCAATTTTTGAGTTTTTAATATTTGTATATGAAAGAACTCCTTCCGTTGTATGTTAGTGGTATACGTGACTGATACATTTATACATAAATTAAAAATCAGTAATGCTCAGCATCAATATGACGATGATTTATGTTAAATATACCAAAATGTTATTTTCAGTGTAGGTAGCTATCCCCCTGGACTTTCAAAACGTAGGTTTCTTGTGTAGCCATAAGTTGCTAAGAGAAATATATATTTGGAAGGCCCCGCAGGGACTACCAAAACGTAGCTTTCTTTAGTAGGCGTAGATTTTTGTTCAAAAATTCATCAGGGAGGATTCTGTCCGGGAGGGATTTTGTCTGTTAAAAAAAATGTCAGGGGAGATCTTGACAGTCTTAAAAATATAGTCAGGGGGGATTTAGGCCGTCTTAAAAAAATGTTAGGGGGGATTTTGTCTTAGAACCGTTTAGTCTGCATCGATGGGGGTGGTGGCAGAACCAACCTAGTGATTCTCAAACGGGTGAAAGTTTTTTTTTTGGCAATCATCTAGCCGTTTCGGGATAAATACTAAAGGCGTTTGGAAGCCGTCAGGTGTAGAGCGTCTTCCCTCTCGTAGATCATAAGTATACCATACTATTTCGAAAAAGAAATAAAATTAGTTCAACAGAATAATTCTATCGATTAAATAGTATTCATTTTCCCAATACTTATTATGTAAATTAGTGGAATCTTCTTCCTAATTCCTAATAGAATAGCTAATACTAAATAAACCAATATCTACAAATTATTCTTCTAATTTTAACAGATTTAAATTGAATTTTCTGTTTCTATCAAGAGATTCCGATAAACAATAACCAAATAAACAGAGAATTACGCAATTTTCCAAGGGAATTTATTAAAAAAAAAAAAAAAAAAAATATTCCCAATATCAATAACATTTCAAAACCTTGACATATATTTTAATTATAGCCCTATTTTACTATGGAACTCATTAAATTATTATTTTAAAAAAATTAATAGAAGCATGATACGAGTACACTCGTCTGCCAATCGTAGTTCTATGACAGACATACTGTCGTCAACATTTCAATGTAATCGCGCCGCGCAGTTAAAATTTTAGGGGAATAACAGTTCGTCGATTAGGTAGGGTTATGGAATTATTAGCAATTAAAAAGAATTTTTTTTTTTTTTTTGAATTTAAATTGTTGGTAATTGTTGGTAATGAAAAGAAAAAAATGTTAAGTTGAGTTATAGTTATTTTTGTTTTTTGTACTATCAATATCCGGCCTTGTCGTAAATGGTTCTGGTTGTACATGTACTGTTTAACTGGTTTTATTATTGGTAAAAGCCGATTAGAAATCCATCAAGACAAGATTTTGTATTTCATCCATTTAGTTAGTTTGAAAACATGTATCAGAGACAATTAAAATAACATCGCAAATAGATTATAGAAGAACTTAATATCCAGCAACGTAGTTAGTTGTTATTGGCAAACAGAGCATCATTTTCATTAGTGTTGTTACTTGAAATAAACAACACTTTTAATATATTATAATTAAAATTTTTGTTTTCCAATTTTGTTTTTTTTTTTTTTTTTTTTTTTTATCAATAACGACCTATCTATCTTATATATCACCGCGCACCACCACAATAACATTATAATATTCAAATAGCCATATTGCCGCGCTCCGCGTCCGTTCGTTGTTATTTTATTATTTAATAGTTATATTACGCATTTTTGTTTAATTTTAACCGATTAGACTAGCCTCAATGTTATAAAAGCATTTGACTTTTCAACCTATATACTCAGTCGTTGCGAATTATTAAACAGTGGCACATCGCCAAAAAAAAATAAAAAAAAAAAAAATAAAAAATAACAAAATAAATAAAATTTTGTATAATAATTATTGTGCGAGTACACAAAAATATTGTGCAATTTCAACAAAATCGAAGTAGATACGAACAAAAAAAAAAAAACTTTATTTCTATCGGCAAAATAACTCTGTTACCTATAGTTATGGAAGTGAAAATTGCATTTATTGTCCTAGGTCTAATTGTGAGTGTCGTGAATTGTGGAGTAGTACAAAATAATGAAGTAATCGATCAAGGTAAATTTATTTATTGTGGAATTATCTGTGTTTTGATGATTTATGAGTGGAAAAAGTTTTAGAAAAAAAAAAAAAATATTTAAAAATAAATATGATCGTGAAAAATAATTTCAGTTTAGAGAAATTTGCGTAAACAACTTTGTTATTATATTATATTTACGAGTATTATATTATATTTACGAGTCCAAAAGGATAGAAAAGCAAATAAAAAATGTTTTCGTAACAAAGTGTTTTTCCATTAGATGTGTTGTTATCTAACTTGTCTTACTTTAATGATTTAAAATAAAAATAACAAAAAGAAAGTCATTAATTTGAAAATATTTTGATTTTTCATTTCAATTTTTTTTTTTTAAACTTAAGTAGTAGGAGTATTATTTTTCGACAAATATTATTAACCCTAATCCAACCATTAGGTAGCACTAATTTTTATTTTAATTAAATTTAAATGTAGATAAAAAGTAAAAAATTTAATTTTTTTTTGTGTCTAAAAATGGCGAATGATAAAATACATAAAGCCATCCGATCGGTTATATACGGATTAAATGAGTAGGAGAGTTTTTAAAATGAAATGTGTCTAAGGCACCCCTTTGTAGAATTAGGGTTAAATGAAGTAATGGCAATATAGTAAAACTACAATATTTATGGATGCAATGGTGGATTTTAGAAATTTTTCATAATTGACGATTGTTTTTTTTTTTTAAACAATGCATAAAAGTTAATTATCTAATTTTGTTTCCACTACTGGTATATGAAATATCATATATAGTGGAAGCTTTGGTTTTATGTAGAAATTTTCAAAAAAATTTCGCTATTTTGTGTATATATGTATAACAAGGGCAAGATACCTAGGGGCCTTCAGTTTTGAATATCTGGAGGACCTAAGGGAGCTGAACCTCCATAGCATACTGGAGTTCGTAAGAACAACAGGCTGGCTGAATCCATAAATGATTGTCTGATACCCCCCTCCCCCACCCCTAAACCAAAACACGCCGTTCATATAGAGGGACACAATGGGCCCTTAGTCGGCCTAAGTGTTGTTGCCAGTAGGCACCCACCTTTCAAAAAAAAAAAGAAAGTATATATAAAAAGTGTATATACAAAAAAGTTTTTATTTTTTGTACTGCATAATAGGGGATCATCATTTTTGATCCATCGTTAACCCTTATTATAGTACTCCCCCATACTAAATTACTATAAAATAATTTTCTCACAATTATTACAAGTGGAAGCTGTTTACCTTTACTTAGCAGCTTTATTTATTTCTGTTTTATTTTGCATACTGTTGTACGCATGCATTTTAATTATTATTAATTTTTTTTTAATTTAATAAACTTAAAATATTAATAAAAATTGAAAAAAGCCAGTAAATTTATTTTACATAAAAAAAAACTCTTCAATTATAAAGTCCGCCACTCTCCGAATTAGTCCATAATTGAGGTATTTAAAAATTAATTCCCTTACTCTTACTTAAAAAAAATTAAACATCGCCTTGAAAAGAGATTTTTTAAAAACCTACTATATTTTGATTCATGACACTGGTCAAATTTATCATTTTTAGCATGAAAAAATCCTTAACCCATTAATGCCTAAAACCAAACGACTGAACTAAATTTTGTATTTTTCACAGCATGGATACAAAAAGGGCATAAAAAATACAACAACAAAATTAAATTATTTTTTTTTTTAACTTTATAAATTATTCTATTTTGCATTTCACTTAATTGTTTAATAAGTCGTCATTTGAGTAAATATTCTACAAGTGTCCGTCCTAAAATGGGAACAGCCGGCTTTAATGGGTTAATTAGCCGAACCGAGTACAATTTGTTGGATTTTGAGATTATTTTTTTTTAAATTTTGAACCATCTAGTGAAAATGTGACTATGCAATTGTTATTTGTTCCGGTGTCTACTGCACTCGAGATTTCCGTCTGTCTCTAAACATAATAAGGTGGTGCTGATCTGATCTGCAGTTTTGTATTTACATTTTATATTTCAACACAATATAATGTATAAATGCAACGTGCAATTGTTTTCAATAAAATCAGATATCAAGACGTGATTAAAAATAACAATTGAACTGAATATGTAACAGTGTTGCCAAGTCAAATTTTTGAATTACTTTCAACATCTGTCAAAATTACCTTTGTGTATTCACATTGTAGGTAAATTATATTCATTTTTAAATAATTAAATTAAATTATAAACAAAGTATTAAAATTTTAACAGAAATTACCTCCTAAATTCTCTGGTTACCTCCAACTTTCTCGAGTATGAAATTACTTCCAAAAAAGGTAATTACCTTCCGCTTGCGAACACTGGCTATGCAATACTCATAAGTATTAAATTTTAAAATACTTCTTAGACAATACTTAGAAAAATTCACCCTTGATTACGGATGGACGCACGGACTATTATTTGTAGCTACTAGGTCTACAAATATGAAACCGGTAATTTTTTTTCAAAAAAACACGTTTATTTTGAGAAAATGGTTACAAA
>JANSTT010018963.1:0-12542 GCA_026745375.1 Platyura marginata | reverse complement strand
CCAAAATCGGCTGAAAAATGGCGGAGTTATTCAACATTTCAATAGGCCCTGTCTAGATGGCGCACCCTGTATATGTAGAGAGGATATGCGGAACTTTTTATAGAAGTGTAGTTTTCGCGATAGTATCGGGCGGTATAATTCCGATATAAATCTGAAATCCATGAGCTACTAAGTATGTTGAACGAAAACAAAGACTTGCATATAATGTAGAGTAAACTAATCTTCGTGATTAACTTTTGCCTTATTATTTTTATTTTCGTTTTTATTTTTATTGGAACTTTGAAAATCTTGCTATAAACTTTTCTTCAATTCTTAGATCAACAATAAAAGTCTTTGGATTATTATCAGTAATAAAAAGACCTAAAACAAACGAAAACATTACATATTTTCGTTTAACTCCGTTCTTATTTAAATTCAACAGAGTTACGTACTTATATATGTATATTTTTAGGATAACGAAAATTGTCGTGTGACGTCATCGTAACGAAAAAAAAAACAAAAACTGTTTCATTCAAAAAGCTAAACAATTTATCAATCACTGAATGCTTATGAAATAATTTTGAACTCGATTAATATTGTCCAATTAGCATGTTCACAGGTATATGATTCGATTAACCATCAAAAAACAACGATCAATAATGCTAATTCGTTTTTCTCATAGTCACCTCAACCCACCTATATTATTGTATTTATATACATCACTACCCTTATCGTATATAATATCGACGGATATTGGAGGTTGGTTTGGATACAATAGAATTTTCAGTTATACACTGTTAATAGAAATGTTTATTGTTGTGTGCCACCATCAAGGTGGGGTTGCTGAAGCGCAGTCTCTATTCTACCATACCCATCACGGAAAAAAAAAATATATATATATTCGTATATATATTTATATACATATATATCTATATATATATATATATTTGTACATATTATACATATCTATAAGAGAGAGGGATGTCATGTTTAATAATAGGCACTAGTGTTTGATCACACAGAACTTTTCTGACGAAAAACGATTATCTCCAGAATATTTGTTGAAAATTGCTGACCATCTAAAGGCTTAGCTCATCACACACACACAACGTGTGTGTATAAATGTCTGGTCAAATCCACTAAACCATCTAATAGAGGACCCAAGAGTTCATTAAAACATCCAAAGGACACCGAGAACAGTGTTTCTAATGTTTCAGAGACAGATGGTTTCTACATGACATATTGCTCTTCTTCCCATTAATTTTCGTGTTTGTTGGAAAGTAATTTGAAGCCACATGGCGCAAGGAGGAGAAGCGCCAATTTCTCTTGCACATAGTGTGAACGAGGTAAGCTGATGCTGGCTCTATTTGTACGAACCTTTTTTTTTATCCTGTTTTTCTTTTTCTTTTTTTCCGTTTTTCTTTTTTTTTTTCTTTTTTTTTTTTTTTGTTGAGGACCAATTTACGGGCTCTCATATTATTCATGAGCTTTTGATACACTGTTTCAAATGGATTGTGAAAGTACAAAAATAGCACTTTTAGCACATCCTTTTGAAAAGGGATAAATAGAGTGCAAGGCAAGAGCGCGCTAAGAACGTTTTGATTATTTTAGAACTGCTCAAGGGGGAAAACGGAAAATATTAAAATAATTTATTGGTGTCGTGCCTTCATACTTTTATTGAGGTAAAATATATGTATACACCAGGTAGTACAAGAATTATGATTATAGGGTGAACATGTCTGTATAGCATTGAGATACATATTCTTGATAAAAAAAGCAATCAAATGGTGTATGCACGGAAATATATTTTAAATAATTTATTTTGGCTACGAGAGGTTGAATTCTTGATTAGGGGTTGTTTTGTTTGAGACGTTAAGTTGTACTTGAGTTGAAGTAATATTTTCAGGTGGAAAAATCAAATTTTTAAAATACTTCAAACAAACAATGCTTTACATTAAATTTAAATGGTTTAAAGTAGCTGTACTTTATCAAATTATGTGACGAAATTATCAATCACAATGATGTTTTGTATGATTTGAGGGATTTTTTTTTTTTATATAACAAAATATCACTTTTTGATGATTAATTTTAATTTGATGATTTTTGAGGCTATAATAATAATATTGAAAAAAAAAAATTAAAAATGGCTTCATTTGAAAAGCCCCCGATGGATTATTTTGAATTTGTTCGTTTCATTAATTATAATTAGATAACATTTTGGATGGATGATATTTTTCTACATATATTCGACAAAAACTATTGTGCTTTTTTAAAAAAAAATTTAAATCAAGTATCATCACATTATAAAGTTTTAATTAATTTTTGCGTCTATTTTTGGTAAACTAATTATCTAATTAACCCTTAGCGACCTGGCGGCAATATATGTTACCATTGACTTTCTGTATGCATTTTATGCATTTATTTAAATTTTCCAGCCCATTTACAATTTTCTATTTTTTTTTAACCCTTTCGACCCGAATGGTACATATATGTACCAGTAAGAGTTTGAACATCGCTATGCTATTCGAAACCCGGGTCGAAAGGGTTAAAAGGGATAAAAGATCTCATCCCCTTTATATTAAAAATCTTAGAAGATATTATATTTAAATCTAAAGCGGCGGAAGGGATGTATTTAAGGGTTAAGTCAACATTATTGAAGGACTTATTTATTACAGGCAACGGAGATTTTCACTCATTTTTTTAGTTTCAGCCATTTTTATTACTAAAATGTCTTTTTACCGTTTCGCCAACTGTCTTCAAAACTGTCTAGAAAGTACTGTCTTAACGAAAACAGTAACTGTCTTAGCAAGGAAAGTTGGTGTTTCCATTGTGTTTTCATTAAGACAGTTGTTAATTTGTCTTTGTTTTACTGTTCGATATGAACGCCATGTAAGTATGGATTACTTAATCCTAATCACACCAGTTTGTGACTTTGGGTCACATTTTATTTTGGAAAATTTTAGATTCTTTTAGACTATGTATAAATGGAGTAAAATTGACCAATAATAGTTTCCTTTAGCATAAATTTACGTAAATTATTCTCACTAAAAGTAAAATATCTCCATGTTTTGTTTATCATAAAAATAACCCTGATTAGGGTTAAAAAAGGCTTAAATTAAAAAAAAAAATTGGGAATTTCATTTTAGAAAATTCAAAATAAATACTAAAACTCTTAATAAACCCAGTATGTATTGATAGTACATAAAGAGGAAACGAGACACAGGGCGTTCAAATAGAGACAGTTAAAATTTAAAATTCATATAGGCAAAAGGACTCACATTTACTCACACCTACATGACTGTATGGTTATTAACAATTCAAAAAAGAGGAAGTGGAGAAAAGAATGTAACGTAAATAAATGTATGACGCATCCTTGTCGGGGAGGAAAGTGCTTACCTGGTCTCTTTTGAAATAAAAGCCAAATGGACAAACCAATAATAATAATCAGAGTACCACCAATTGGTTCACTTCAATAATTGCTGACGTCAGACGATCGTATAATTTATAGCTTTTTGCATTTAGATGAAAGGTTTTTCCTTGTATAAAAAGCTTTTTCAATATATTTCCGATAAGATAATGCGTGCAAACCAACTTTTGGCACGTTCGCTAACTTTTATACTTAAAATTTAATCGTACAGAACGTGAAATCCGCAAATAAATCTTAATTTTGGTTTGGGGAAGAATGGAAAAAAAAAAAAATTGACATTTCTTCTTTTGTTTTTCTATTCCATTTCAGATAATGTACTTCAGTTTGTTCGCCTTATTTTTTGGCACGTCCTTTGTACTGGCCAACATTAAGGATACCATTAAATCACTATATCGCCGATGGTACATAGCTACATTAGCAATATTGTTATTTATTGTCATCGTACGATTGAACACGCTCGTCCATCCATATTTACTAGCTGACAATCGTCATTATACATTCTATGTGTGGAACAAAATCTATGGAAAATATCCATTGGCCCGATATGCCATAACGCCAATCTATATATATTCGTTAACAACACTGTACAAATGTATCGACAATAAATCAGCAGGATTCAAGACAATGTATGCGATATGTGTATTTGCAGCCGTTGCATTTCAAAAATTAATTGAAGTTAGATATTTTATTGTTCCATTTCTTCTGATAAGACTGAATACGGGTGAGATGAAAGTAAGATATTTAGTGGCGGAATTTTTATTTTATGCATTTATAAATCTCGTGACGTATTCGATATTTTTTTATTTGGAAATTCGTTGGAGTGACTATGAAGATGCTCAAAGATTTATGTGGTAAAAGTTATACGCTGTAATTAGAACTTTATTTTTATTTATTTAGGTTTTTTTTTTAAATAAAAGTAACTGACACGTTTTTGTTAATATATATATTTGTGCAATTTTATTTATACCTAATTCTAAATCTAGATAAATTAGGATCCATTAATTAATAGAAACCGAATTCAACGTCAAAGAACGTAAGATGTTTCAAGAATTTCGATTGGGACAACGCATGGACTTTACACCACCAAAAGAGTTCATAATGAATAAACAGGAAAGCGAATAGAATGCAAAAATCTCCCTCTGTCTCTCGGTCCCTTAGGTCTAGATATTTGTTTTTCTGCCACGAATAACCACGCAGGCCGACAATGTTGTCAAATCATGTTCCATTTTGATGTACTTAATAGACAACTCGAAACGGATACAGAGTCTACTCCTGCTAAAATCACCGACTAAGTTCCACTGGCAAAATTGCCATCGGAAGCACCGACAATAGAAAAAAGTAACCAAAAATATTTCCATTCCATATATTTTATTAGAAATTCTTTCCAATAAATGTAAACAAATCGAAAAAATTCAGTTTTTCTATTTTTTTGTTCCCCAGGAAAAGATCTACAAGAATTATCGCTCCAAATGTAGGAAGCAATTCAGGTAAAGATCTAAAAACCCCCAAATACCAATTTTCAAGAAAATATTTCGATAAATAGGGAATTTACAAAAACCGATTTCAAAACGGTACATGCAGCGCCATCTCTGGGTTTAGTTACCAGCTCCGACTTATGAACTCCTGATCCGAGAATTTTTAATTTTTTGTTAAACGACGCCCCACGAAAATGTCGAAAAAAAATGTTTAATTCGAAAAAATAAACATTTTCGGAACAGGAGTTCATAAGTGGCAGCAGGTAATTCAACCCAGAGATGGCGCTGCATGTACCGTTTTGAAATCGGTTTTTTGAAAATTCCTATTTATGGAGATATTTTAATGAAAATTGGGATTTAGGGGTTTTCAGGGACGGCCAATTCATTGGCGCTATCAGTTTTTCGATATCGATGAGTCTTGTAGATCTTTAACTGAAATTAATACATGCAAAACAAAAGACGAATATTTAACTTTGTCCCATTTATTGGAATAAATTTGTTTGCTATAATTACATTCCATTAATAATTATTGTCATTATTTTTGTTATTTCTGGGCACCTACAATCCAACAATACAGAATCCATCGTCCAGTGGCTCCACAGATCCTGTTAGCGCTCCAGAAATTTCTTAGTGTAGAGTTTTAAAGACCATTTGAAACAAAGATGCTAGAAAAATAATTTCAAACTAATATTAAAAAAATGTGTAAATAAACAACAAATTATCAATATTTTCCTTTGCGTGCATTATACCTAGTAGGGAACAGATCGTAATTCAAGGGGGTTCGCCACTGAGAACAGTGTATGGATGACACTTGATATGGATTTAATAATTTTCACGTAGAACTTTTACGGATATTCATAAATGACTTTATTAAATTATTACATTATTAAATTAACCATTATGCATGACCTAGAAAATCTGTTTGACCTTAGCTAACACAAATATGGAACATCTGCTCTATACTTACAATGCTGTAATGAAAGCATAAAAAAAAACCAAAATTAGTTCATACACATTCGCTAAAGATGAAACAATATCAGCTCCTTGTACTGTGCGCTCAATTTTATCAAATGGAATGCCTAAATCATCACTATCAACGATTTTCTCCGCCGAAGAATATTCTTCATAGTGAAACTGTTCAGAATGTGGGCCATTTAATAAAACACACAAATTCCCATTTTGCACAACTAATCTTTGATCCTCTACGCTCATCCGAAGCGGTCAATCAAATTTTGAATCAGTTCCACACAAAGTTTGGCACAACAACTTCCGTTCAAGTGAAAAGTTTTCAATCGGCTCTGTTCAATTCGCCGCCCCATTTACAAAGTGCAAAGCGATCATTTTCGATATTGATTATTTCGGACAATACTGAAGATCTAATAAGTGATTGCATCGGGATCATCAATCGTCGAGATGAGGAGAAGGCTAATAGAAAGTACGCAATTATATTTGAACATACAACGAATACAGAATCGATGTGGCTGCTGAAATTATTCCAGCTACTGTGGAGTAAAAATGTACTAAATGTGGTGGTGATTTTCCCACATGACGACCAGACGGAACTTTTTACCTATCAGCCATTTCATCCGATGGGATTTCGTTTGGTTAATGTAACTAATCCATCGAGTGGTTCAGATCCATTTGCGTCGAAATTACATAATTTGTATGGTCAGCGATTAATTGTTTCTATGTACGAGCGAGAAATTCAAGCTTTACGATATACCGATGGACGAGAAGGATATTATGGAGTTGATGGAAATGTTGCCGAACTAATTAGGGAGAGGTAAGAATATTTTAATATTTGTATGATTTCTTACTTCAAATTGTATTCTATCCTCCCCCCATCCCTTGATTTTTTTAAAAATCTTATACTGACAGGATATTTTTTAAAACTTTTTTCCATCGAAATGTTCCACCCTAACTATCGCCGATCAGCCAAATATTTTTTTTCCGACAAATATTTGAAGTAGCTAACTGGAAAAAATAGCTCTCTGAACAGTTGTCCCATATTTTAGGAGATATGAATTTTTTAAGGAACTCTTATCGAAAATCTAAGGGAAAACTGGGAAAATCTGAACAAAAAACATTTTTTTTTCTAAACTTGATAAATTTAGTCTTGAAATTAATATTATTTATATTTTACATCAATTTGTAGATATTTCCAATCATTTCCAGTGATTTTCCATATATTTACTTTAAAATGGCTGAAAATGCCTAAAATTCCGATCATGAAAAGAAAATGAATATTGACAAATTCATAATAAATAGTAAATGATTATTTAGATCTACAGCTACAGATATTTGGATTTGGATTTGGACGTTCCTCAGCTTTAGTTTGTGGTTAGGCTCGGGGTTCAACTCCAAGAGCTCAATTTTTCAAAATTCTTTTATTGATATGATATTTTTGCAGCTATTTTCTATCAAAAAGTCTCACTATATCGACGGACGGTCGGCTAAATATTTTTTTTTTAAAAGATATTCGAAGGACCCAACATGGAAAAAAAATGTGTCCAAACAAAGATACCATTGTTTAGGAGATGTATATTTTTCAAATGAAAATCTAAGGAAAAATCTGGAATCATGCCGAACTTTAAGGAGTCTGTGGGAGAAACCAAACATGGTCAAAACACAGACAAGCCTAAAGTTAAACAGGACACAGTTGAGAACACTTACAGTCATTATCACCGGGCATGCAATTTATCTTGAACAGTGCCGTTTCTGCTATATGTGCAAGGTGTGCACAATACACTTGTTATACAGTAGAACCTCTTTAATGCGGACAGTAATGGTTCCAAGTTTTTTGTCCATAATAGAGAGGTATCCGTTGTACGGAGGTCTTGAAAAAAGAACGAAATAGAATACTTTTATTATTTTATTAATCAAATCATGAATTTATTTTGTAGTTTTATAAGTAAGTAAAGTTAATAAAATAAATCTGCAAAAATTTAATCGTTTTTATTATATATAAGTTCACATTCATAAATCAACTACTCAATAACAGTTATGTTTTCAAAACAAAAACCATTTCAATGTAAGAATGTAATAAACCAAAAGCACAACAGATTAAATTGTTAGTTATCTATGTATTGTTCTTAGCAAATGCAGTGTAAACATATAGAGAAAAAATCAAAATTATCCGTATAAGAGAGACAAATTTTCTATAAAAAGTGTCCGTTGTCCGCATTAGAGAGGTTTTGAAAGATATTTTGTTCTAGGGCCATCAAAATGGAAGAAAGTGTCCGTAATAGAGAGGTATCCGCGATGAGAGGTTTTACTGTACTTTAATATATGTAATACTTTTGTACTGCATTACTGAAAACTTAAATTATTTTTTTTTTTACTGGATAAGGGCGGCCAAATAATTAATAATTAATTGGACACAGGCGGTAAAATATCTGGAACCGGCCCTGATCCAGAATTTGTCTTGAAATTAATTTATTAACGTTTTACTAAGTCAATTTCTCTAGGCTCCTATAGAGAAAAGAGGCAAATAATAAAAATCCAATTAACTAATCCACACTTCCTATTATTTTAGATTAAATGCAACATTCCACTATCAAACACCAAATCAAACTGAACGATCACATTCGTCGAGCACCATAATGGAAATAATGAATAACAAAGCCAACTTCGGATTCAACTCTCAAAGTTTAATTGCACAATACATTAGTGGAGCTGTAGAGGTCACCGATCCCTTTACTCGCCATGACATATGTCTGCTGGTACCGAAGAGTGGCAATCAACCGAGCATCTATAATTTGGTGCGAATTCTATCCGGACTCACATGGACCACATTGTTAGGTGTATTTTTTGTGGTGGTCGGATTGTTTCGTACACTTCAGAAAATTGACATGTGGATCATTATATTGCGCAATCATGAGTATTACTACACATGGACAGAGATAGTATCGATCATTTTCCAGAGTTTCTTTGGCGATTCAATATGTCGAATGCCAAATGCGCTGTCCATTCGTTTTATAATTATCACATGGATTTTGACCAGTTTCCTGGTGACCAATGGTTATATTGCTAAATTGATTAGTTCACTGGTGTTGCCGAAACAACTTAGAGACGTCGATACGATCGAAGATCTAAGGAGTTCCAATTTGAAGATTATTATTTCGGATATGCTGAATCAGACGATTGCCACCAGTTTTAATAGAAATACTTGGAAATGGATGTCTGAACAAATAATTGCCGTCGGTCATGGTGTGGCCGAAAAATTGGCCAACACAAATAAAACCGGAAATGCGTACGCTATGAAAAAGTTCATGGTCAATTATATGGTTCAGAAACATTTTAATCAATACACAGGGAAACCAAATTATCACGCTATGGAAGATTGTCTATTGTCGCTGCCGAGCGTTTACATAGTCGAACAAGGATCACCGTATTTGGGTCGGATTAATGAGCTTTTTTGGAGATTTCATGAAATGGGCTTTATTGTTCGATGGACTCGTGAGACGAACATTAGAAATTTACTAAAAGGCAATGCAGGTACTGGCGAAGATGATATTATCGATGAAAGTGAGATAAAAGTTGTGCTGACCGTTGATCATCTACAGTCGGCATTTTATATTTGGAGTTTTGGACTTATTTTGGCCTTGCTCCTTTTTATCGGTGAATGGTGTGTGTTTCGGTATAAACTTAAGAAAAGTAGCAAGGTAATTTATTTTAGTAAGGCTCGTGCTAAGGAATATGGATGTAATGTTGATTGAATAAATAAATGGTCCATGTCTCCAGGATCTATGCGTTTTGTATAATATTATTAGGATACGGGCGAAGTTAATAGCAAACCGTAAGTTTTGGACAAAAAATCCTTTCTCATTAGGAACGTTGGATGGAATTCTGTACGATTCTAACATCTACAGAAGACACACGACAGAAGTTAGTTTAAGATAGAACTAGAGTTGCATACATATTTTGGGTCAGATACTCAGATTGAATCGTTATACTGTCGATTGATTGAAAGTTATTATAAGAAATTATAAAAAAATGTATTATTAGACCAGCAAAGCACACCTTCACTCAGAAAAGTATCCAAACGTCTAATCATTTATATTAGGAAACAAAAACAAAAATGTATACGGCTGGTCAACCTTATCGCTACTTTTAAGCTATTTCTGTGTGTATGTGCCACTGCACTTAAATGTAATGTACTGGTGTATTCTCGTACATTGAAAATAAACGACTTTTTGCGCATGTTCAATATGAGAAGAAAAAAAAACATTCAATTATTTCATATAAATCCGCATAACCGTCCCGTTTACTCTCCATTTAGATGTCTCTCTAAAAACAAACATTATTTTCGCTACAAAAGAGCCAAACCGAATACACCGAATCGAATAATGTACAAAATGTACTCAATTCCGACCTACCGACAACGACGCATTTTTAGTGGGAAAAAAAGAGCGCGCCTAAATGGGGTGAACATAGAAATGATTTTTGGAGCCATACACACTCACTCTTCCCGTTTTATAGATTATTGTTTCGAAGAGGTCTTTTGGCGAGGAACGATTTTCAACTAAAAAGCAAAACCGTTTTGGCCATTTGGTTTTAGTAATGCTGCAACCTTCTTCCCAAGTGCCATGTTTTAGTGTTGCAAATATCTGTGTACGCTTTTCTATAGGAACTATACAACATGTAAATTAAATGTATGTTGTTGTTTATTAGTTTTTAGTGATCATTTTTATGCTGCAATTTCGATTTTTTATGTTGTGACGACATCTAAGTATGTATTTTTGTTGTTTTTATGTTGTTTATTTAATTTCATCGTCGTTTATTGTGTTGGTATAGACTATTTCTGCTGCAGTCATAGTGATTTTTCCCGGTTTTTATATTATTATAATAATAAATGGAAAGGATTCTTTTTCAATACATGTATGTACATATTATATGTGTGTGTATGTGTGTCCATAATAGAGACAAAAAGGATTGACATTTGTGTTTGATAAAAATGCTGGACAATGGCACGACATAAAATTAACTGTCATCGAGCATGTCATATTGAAGGTAAATCGATAATTTTGACATTTTCTCTCCTTTATTATTTTTTATGTTTCCTTTTTTTTTTTTTTTTGTTGTGTATGTGTTTTGTAATTAAAATCATCCAGAGGCCATTATTGTTTACCTAACATGCGTGCAATTATGTTATTAGGGTATGAGGAGACATATGGTATTGATTAAACAAAGCGCGTGAGGTTAATTTTGAAATTATACAATTTATTTGTGCAGCCTATACAATGGTTTTGATAAATATATTTTGTAGGGCTGTTGGTGGTTTTTCTCTGTAGGCAGGGGTGGGGTGGTTGAAGGATGTTCTAACAGCTAACACTATATACACCACTCTACATACACCTTTTTCCAAGTTCGTGTTGTTTAGTACATATATCCTTCTTATACGACCACTATATGACTTGTGTGTGTATCATATGTCATTGCTTGGGTTGCGTGTTCGTTATGTGACAGTTTGTATATTGTTTTTTTAGGGTAAAATGAACAAAATTAAAAATACTATATAGCCGAGTGTAAGTAATGTTTATTGTGGCCACATAAAATATAAGTGATGAATGAATGATGAAAATACCAGAAAAAAACATTACGACAAATTCAAACATCCCCGCCCGTTCAATCCATTTACCAAAGAAATTACAAAAAAAAAAAACAGGACTTTTAACAACAAACTTTATCCCCAATATAGAAGAGATTCATCGTCACAGATAGCCAAAATAATAAGAAAACGAACCCTTTGTTTGACATTTGATTTTATCCCGTACTGATTGTATCAATGAATTGTGAATGAACACCTCTATATCCTTTAATGAATAAATATTGAATTAAAATCCTTTCCTTAAAATTTGTGTAACATTTTTTTTTTTTTTTTGGGAAGGCACACGCATTTTTTGCTAAGGGATTTTTACGGTTTTTTTTTTCAATATTTATATAAAACCCATTTAATATAAATATCATCAAGTTGAAAGCCTTTTATGATTTCCCTTGGGTTACTTAAAGTACTGACATCAATTCCAATAATCTCTAATATATCCTTGTTTTGACCACCGGTACTTTGAGTATGCTGAGGATGTAAGGTACATATAGATTTAGGTACATACTTATATGTATGTTAAGTTATTAAAATACAAGGCCTTACAGCTAGGTAATGGCTACATAATATTTTCGTTCGTTTTGGTATTCTAGCCACCATACAGGGCTCACAATAATAATTCATACATTAACACTTTCGATATTGAATTAAATTAATTATTAATTTTTGTTTTTAATATTATTTATATATTAAAAATAATTATAAAATATTACATCATGTCACTTACTATTCTTTTAATTGCAAATATGTACATTAATCATTATTTTATATATAAATTAATCAAAATAATTTATTAGTCAGAGTGACTAAACCATTCAACAAACTTATCATTACTGTTTTATAATTCTGTCGTAATAAGGGGCTGTTCACAAATTACGTAACGCAATTTTTGCCGTTTTTTAACCCCCCTCCCCCTCGTAACATATCGTAACAAATTCCGAGGACCCCCCCCCCTAATAACGTAACAGAAGTTAAAACACTTTAAATATTTTTAAAATAAATTTTCTATTCAAATAAATAAAACGAAATTCATTATAACTTTAACCTGGTTCAACCT
>JANSTT010018962.1:0-12543 GCA_026745375.1 Platyura marginata | reverse complement strand
TGTGTGGGTTAATGGATAACCTACTCATATTTTACTTTTGAATCCCTATCACAAATTTTCACGCGACGTCACTGGTACAAGTACATATGTATGTATGTACATATATTGATTTGTACACATACGTCCTTCCGAGTACATACTAATATACGATACCTACATATACATATACTTAATATACGAAACAATAACATAATATTCTAAGAAGGAAATTCTTGATGACTGAAGGGTTAATTTTCTTATATATAAAATATGATAACACTAAAGTTTCTATTTATGTCTATTTGCGAATTTTACTTCATTTTCATTTTCTGGTGGGTTTAGTTGGTTTTGTATATATGTATGTTAGTACCTAAAACTCTAATTAGTCTTTAACAATAACAATTTACATTAGTTGATTTAATTATTTGCATAGCAACAGTTATTTTACAATAAAACGACTGTAACTTTATTTAGTAAACAGTAAACAGTAAAACAATGTAGAATAGGAAATTAGTATCAATAAATTCAACGTATTTTCAGTATAATCTATCTATAGTCAGATTTAGTCTCCTTCTACACAGTAAAAATATTTATTTGAATTTTTTTTTATTTACCCGCTATAGTAGTAAAATGACAGAAGGAATAGTTTAATTTAATGATTTAATGAAAAAAAAAAGAAGAGAAATATTACTTTGATTTTATAATAAATCTTATACAGAAAATATGTGACATCAATTGTACGAATTCAACAGTTGTCAGTAGTAAACATTACTATTAAAAAGTAAATTTTACTTTAAAGTAGTAAAATTTACTATAAATAGTTAAATTTACTATACAGAGTGTCCCAGCATTTGAAGGAAATACTTTTAAGACGTGTTCCTGCGATCGATTTGAGCAAAAAATTGCACCGGAGGGGGTGGTCTAAAATTAACCGTTGGGTAGGTGGAATGATCTTAATCAAGCCAAAATCATTAAAATAATGAATAACAATTGAATTTTACAATAGACATGATTTTCAATATATTGTTGACAATTTTGAGGGCAACATTTATCATAGTAATTTTTAATGAAAATTTTTCACTGTGTACTTATATGTACATAATCTATATAGCTTTAAGGGAAGATTTGCCTAAATTGGTATACATATATACTAATGTATCCTAAACTAAGAAAGTATATTAGCTAGCCGAATATTTTAAATGGCTTACTATATTGAACGGACCCAACAACTGAACAAAAACAAAAGTTTATCGGAAGGGATTTTTTTTGACATTTAATTAAAAAAAATTTTTTATCTTTTTTTGATGTGCCGATACATATAAGAGAAGACAAGATAAAGTAAGTAAATTTTGATTATTATAAAATGTCACAATTTTGATTAAATTTCGTTAATATAGTGAGGGAAAATAATGTCTATTATTGGCAAAATTGGTTCAAGGGATATTTCCCAAATTGATAATAACAAAATTAATGGTGTTCCAACAAAAAAAAAAAAAAACACTGCGGCATCATGTTTCATGTTTTATAAATGTTTTCGTAAAATACGTCCATTTTTTTGCTGGATTGATATTCTAGAGATCTAGAATTATGGTTTGCTGGATTTCTATAAATATTGAAAAAAACAAATTATTTAATTCAAAGTTCTATTTTTCCTATAAAAATTAATGTGCCAATTTAGGATAACTGTCTACCAATTTAGGAAACATATTCGTATTTCGTATACCTATTGGTAATTGGTTCGAAACTGTTTTATTATTTTCTTTTAATAATAATTTTTTTATGTATATTACCATGTATCTATGTTAGGAATATAGATCAAAAAGTCGTTTAAAATTGAATCTCACTAATACTAATGATCGATAAACTGATAAAATTGAAAAATTCCATAAATTAAAAAAAAATTAAATTTTATGTTTCTAAGTACTTACAAAAATATTTTTTAAATAAGAAAAACTATTAAGTTTTCTTTGTCCATTTCTGTTTATTTAGTTATGAAAACTCAAATAGTGAAAATTAGGCCAATTAAGGTCACTCACCCTGAATTCAATTTAAATGTCTTTGCTTTTAATACATAGTGAAATAGAAAGAATAAATAATTTTTTGTGTTGGTTATATTTTAATAACTGACGGCCATTTTGAAATCTATTACTTAGAATTTGTTTCGGTCAGAAACTTTCTGATACTGATTATAGTTCGATTTCTACTTCATCAGTGGATCCAGATCCGAAATGAACTTTATTTTGAGATTATTGTATTTAGAGTATTTATATAACCATAATTTATCTAACCTCTTTAAATTATTTTTAAGTTCTACACAATAAACCTTTATCTGTTATCGGAACTGAACCATAAAATGAAACAATAAACTAAACAATGGATTGTATTAAACCAACTTTTTTTTTTCTTTTTTTTTTTTTTGGGGGGATTTTTCTTTTTGCCAAAACCATGACCTGACTACATTTTAAAAGAATTTATTGGTTGGAAAACTTTAATTTGTTACGTTACCATAATAATTTATTACCTCAACCGAACAATCATTATTTTGTGGTTGACCAATATAGACTTATATGTTGTTGTTGTTGTTCTTCTTCTTCTTTTTTTGTTGTTGTTGTTGCTGTAAGGGAGAGTAAAAAAATCTCAATTTTGTTATTACACTTTGGTTCTATAAAGGATTTTCTTAAGGTATTTTCTGTCATATGAACAATACAAAACACATAACTTTCATAGACAAAAGGCTACCCAAACTGTCAAGGGTATCATCTGTATTGTGTTTAACCAAAAAGTTGAGGTAAAAGTTAAGACAAAAACATAACATGTTGGTTAGCCATCACTATATTATAATAAGAATGAAGAAAAGATTTAGGGAATACAATCCAACATAGTTCTTATTTGAAAAGTTTTATTATATAATTTATAGATAGGTGTAGGTACAATCATATATATATATATATATATATATATA
The DNA here is from genome assembly GCA_026745375.1 of Platyura marginata. Taxonomy (NCBI): domain Eukaryota; kingdom Metazoa; phylum Arthropoda; class Insecta; order Diptera; family Keroplatidae; genus Platyura; species Platyura marginata. Next base: position 9,602 of record JANSTT010018962.1, on the reverse strand, counting down.
TATATGCAGGGTCAGAGGGGGGCTTAGAGTTTGAGGCCCCGGGCTCGCATAATAAGGGACAAAAGTAAACGACGGTTATGAAAACCGTTAAATAACAGATTTTAGAATAGTTGCACAGTTTATGAGATATTGTATGTGCCCCCCTCCCCCTTAAAGTCAAAATCCGTCAAATTGACAGCAGTTGTAAAAATACTTAGGTTCTAGTTGATATTTTAGGTTTTTATTTGAAGGCAGATCCTAGCAACAATTTAGACGAAAAAAATAGTGGAAGCAGGGGAAAACGGGTAAAATATTTAAAAACTGGGGTAAAATAGACAAAATTTAATTATTTTTATAATAACGCATATTCTTAGATAACAAAAGGAAATGGTTTATAGTATTAAATGATTTGAATCATCCATCATCTAGTCAAATGAAGCGCACATAATGCAGTTCTATCAATTTTTGAGTGACATTTTGCTCTGTAATGGATATTTCTTGTTTTGACAATAACATCGTGATTTTGTAAATTTTTTTGTTATTTCAAAAACTTTACGTAAAACCAGTGATTCCACATTGCAAACAAGTAAAAGATGGTTATTGTAATTCAAGTGATGATGATCCTGGTGTAATAACTACACATTTTCTAATCCATTCTTTCTATAGTATCGCGTATATGTGTATACTGTATAAGTGTATAGTATGCATAATTTGTTCAGAAGCACGTGCATTTAAATGTCAACAGTTTCGATGTCAAACGTATAAACGAAGACATTTGAATTTCATACCGCAAAGCATATCATTTTGGCACATTTGATTTGTGTAGTGTAGTGGAGCATGAAGTCGTCTAACGGGAATGCCAAACAAAAGTTTTAAAATGTTTCGATATAATGGAAAACTTAAAGTATTTTGCTTCTTATCCTATATAGCTGCCGGTAATAGGTTTCGTTTATATTTATTGTATATACGTAATGTTCTACATAATTGTATTCCTACATGTTTAATCTACCTACGTATATCTATTTATTTAGTAGTTGATGTTTGCAAATAAATTACATCTTAACTATGCATATTTAAATTTCAGCAAAAATATTGTTTTTAACCAGTAAGCATAAAAACGAAACTTTCTTTTTCAAATATTTTAGGAAGTGGTCACATTTTTATCCTTAAATGACAATGCAGGGTTCGCCTGATTTAAATCAAATGATTTTTATTATTATTTTGAAAAACGTTCTTTTTTTAAACTTAAATTAATAACCCGATGGGCGACAGCCCGATTGGTGATAATTTTGCACTAGGTACAATGTACATTGTACATTAGGATGGATTATTTTTGTATGGAGATTTTTGGATTTGAGATTTGCCAAAGCCCTGGGGGCGAAATGAATAAAACATATACATATTATATATCATTTTAAAGGTAATTTAATAACCTATAACTTTGTCATACATCAAATTCAGCTAAAATTATTCGTTGAAGAGTTATAGCTCAAAAACTAAAAAAACTACCAAATTTTGACCTTTAAACGGGTCGCGGGACCATCAAATATAATTTTTTTTGCAAAAAATTTTAAACTTAAGATTTTTAGACTATAACACAAGTTTTCCGCTCCCAGGGCTTTGGCAAATCTCAGTTTTTAAAAAGCGATCCACCCTATTGTACATGGCCAAACAAGTCAGAAAAAAAAGTTACAAAACTTCAAAAATCGAAAAGGTCTGGTTAGATAGATCCTGTTTCTCATCGGAGGGTTAATAAATTTAGCATTATTTAATTAAGATAGAGTGATGAATGATAGATAATTTTAAATTTGGTTCTTTAACGAATTAACAGCAAACATTGACTGAAAGAGACAAAATTTAAGAAAAAATCCCATAAAAAACTTACGCATTATGGTTACCATGGGCCTCATTTTTTATAATTTTTTTTGGTAATTTATTAGCATTTATGGTTCCGGAGTTTTGTGCATCAATCTAAAGTTTATAAATATGTTTCTAATTTGGGTTTTCTTCTTTTTTTTCTTCTTTTTTTTGAAAACCTACACGAAATATTTCCTTTTCCAAATCGAATATTTTTTTTTTATGGGTTTTTAATTTTATACTAAAATAAGAAATTCTCCATTCCATTTTGTTTTATTCTTAATTTAGTTTAAATTAAAATTTAATTCTGTCGAACGGTTGGTTATTTTCGCATTTGAAGGACATTTTTATACATAATCGGCCACTGCTTAGTTATTTCTGAATACATTTTCAAAATCTTAAATATTTTGGAAAAGTAATTAGTCATAAACAAATTTTTCATTTTGTTTGTTATGTAAAACTGTATTTTTGGGATTTTGACAAATAAATAGTCAAAAATTCCATTTATAAACAGCAAAACTATTTTTTCTTTAAAATCCATAAAACAATTTTATTCTTCAATAATAAAATTCTATTTTCTCCCATTCAAAAATTATAGGGATGGTCAAAATGTTAACTTTTTCAAAATTTCAATAAATTATTGTGAAGCCAAACCGTAACCGATTTTCAAAAGTAAATATGAGGTAAAAAAAAAAAAATTCGTATAATTTTATAGGGGAATGGGTGATTAAAGCGCAAAGTTTCTATTTTCAGGCTCAATTTTTTTAATTTTTAATTTATTATTTTTTCTTTATTTTATGTTTTTTTTTTAAAAAAAATGTAGAATGGCATGAATAAGGGTTGCGGATAGTTTTTATCATAATTTATTCACATTTTATGGCATTATCGGTTACGATTCGACTTCGAATCATTTGATTTAATTTTTATTGTAAAAATCAACATTGACAATATGTCAAAACCTGACGCAAAAGTTTACCAATGCACCTGATCAATGAATATAATTTTTTTTTTGCTCCATATTCTACCCGCAGTAGTTTCCCGTATTTTTCTGACCGACATTTATTTTAAATTTTTAAACGAAAAACCTACCTCTACGAGTATGCAGGTACATAAATGGATAAAATATATGTAAAGTTTAGTACATTCCTAAAGCTCTGTTAGTATCTACATACATATACGTGTAGGTATGTATGTACATATATATTGTCTACCATAAAAAATTATTATTTTGTTTTTCTGGTGGTGTTTATGATCCCAAAGCGCTGACAGCAGATGGTGGCTTAAGACTAAATGCTCAGTGAATTTTATAGCTTTGTGGAAGAAAAAAGAAAAAAAAAATATAAAAAAAAAATTTCCTGTCTATTTCACGTATAGTAATATATTTGCAACCCTGTATGAATTTTCCCTTTTTTATCTAGATAAGTGGAGTGAAAACGATTTACGATGGTTAAATATGTGTATTCATGAGTGGCGTTGCTTGCTTATAATATTGTACCTCTATGTATGTATTAATGTATGTATGTATGTATGTAAATATATTAAAAAAAAAATTTTATGATTTTTCTCGCTTTATTGGCAAGCAAAACTTTTTGTTAACCCCAAAATAAGCGTGAGAGATCGATTGAAATGTAATTATATTTCTCCTGGATTGTTGGATTTTTCTCCTGTATATTATAAAGGCATTTATGGATATTATAATGCTTACACTATACAATTTGAATACATAATTTTTTGGAAAATACATTTTTTAAATTGGAAATTCAATTCTTTTATCGAACATAAACCTTTTTTTTTTTTTTGTTTTTTTTTGGAGGGGGAGCCCAACTTAAAATACACTTGCTGATAAGCTTTACGGCTGCTTTATTACACAGTATTCTCAGAAAGGCACATACACACACACACACACACACACAGAGTAGTCTAATAAAAAATATTTTTATTATCTAATATATGTAAATCGAAACGACCTTTTCTCCGGGGAAGGAACCATTGAATTTTAATATAGTAGGTAGAGATACATTATTTGCTCAAAATTATCCCAAAATATACTTTTTGTTTTTTTTTTTTGATGAAACATGTGTCTTTTGATATTGATCGGAATATATTTTATGTAAAATATTATAGATACCTTCGACCTACATATACTAACATCTAACTCAAATTCTTATGTCCTTTTTGTTAAGTTTTTTGTTACTCACGAGTCATTTTGTGTTGCTAGAATTAAATTCATTCAACAACTTCACTGTTGACCATATTAGCACTAAGGTGTCTGCTGGTATATAAAAACCGAAAAACTTTTGCTCAAAAAATTATTAGTTTTAGAATCCTAGCATATATTGCGATCATACGCGTCCGCTCGGGGGGGAGGGGGAGCATTGGGGGCACGTGCCCCTCAACATGTTTCTCTGTTTGAAAAAAAACTATTTTTACAAACAACAAACAAAAAACGAATTATTCTGATCTAGTATTTGGAGCCAGAACAGTAGCGACAAGTTCTCTATTTATTGTCCAATATTGTCACATATATTGTGTAAGCTTTGAAAAAGAAAATAAAAAATTTTGAAATATCGGCAACAAGTAAAGTTGTGTTTTAAAATTGACGTAGATTCCAGCCAAAAAATACCACTTTCTTTGTCCGAAAGTGCTATTTGGAAAAACACCAATGTAAACTTAAGATTTTTAGGCTATAACACAAGTTTTCCGCCCCCAGGGCTTTGGCAAATCTCAAATCTAAAAATTTCCATACAAAAATAATCCACCCTAACGTACATGTACAATGTACATAGGAATGTATCTTAGATATATAATAAGACATTTGGTTGATGTTTTCAATTTTATCCAGAATAAATAAGAAAAATTTATCTTGTCCATTGCTATACTTTGTTGATTGTATTTTCTGGCATCCTCATTTTGTGTCAGCCACACAAAATTAGAAGAATATCGTTTACTAAATTTCATTGTTCGTATATCTATCTATAATTCTATAGCATAAATTCTACCTTCGATTGGTATATTTGTGATATAAATATTGATAGTAACATTGTGTTTGGTGTTATCGAAACAACGTTTTTTTTTTTAATTTTTTTTTTCTCAATATTTTTCCGATTCTGTTGTAATACCCCTGGCTCTGTAGGGCACTACAATACTTAAAACTAAAACTTCAACGAGCGATCAAATGAATAAAAAGCAAAAGTTTTCTTCAAAAGAAATTGATACATTTATTTAATTAATTATTGATTTAAAATTAAAGGATGGGATATGGGATCCGTCGGCACGTGCTATGTAAATTATATGTTACTTATCTGTTTTTTTCCTTTTTAATAATTCCTTGGTTTCGTTTCCTTGTTGTATGTGAGTTCTTAGTTCCTTCGTCTTGTATAGAATATATTAGAAATTGTTGTATTGTTGCTTGGTTAATCGTTTTATAAATATGTTTGGATCTTCTGAGTGGATAGTATTGTTCTTCTTCTTCTTCTTGTTAATTTTGTGTTTAATTTCAATTATTTGTGGGTATTACCACTACTGACCGTGTCAGTCGTTGGAACAGAACTGACTTCCCCGGCTTCTAACTAGTCCAATATCTCGTCTTCTTTCGGAAGGCGGAAACACGTATCGACCATCGAAATAACACAACATGGATATCGGACGGGATTAGAAATGTAGGGAAATTTACAATAACTTACATTTTTACGCTTAATTTAAGACAAATATTAAATAACAATGTAAACATCAACCAGGGATGTTACACTGTAGTAAATTCTACGAATTCTACCCATTCTAAACCTTACAGAACAAGTTATTGTTGAGAATAATAACGCAATAATAAATAACCTAAGAATAAAAAACTCCTGTTCCGAATTGGCATTTATATAAAAATAGCAAATGCGAACAGAGGAGTTAATATACGCTAGCAGCAGGTAACTCAACTCAAAGATGTCGCTACGTGTATCCTTTTTGGAATCTGTAATTTTCGAGATATATTCATGAAAATTAGGATTCGGAGGTTTTTGGCAGACACCCGTTTCATTGGCGCCATCAGTTCTTCAATATTGTTGGATCTGATAAATCTGATTGATGATTCTAGTTGATTGTTAACTGAAATTTATGTATTACAAAACAAAAGACGAATTTTTAAGATTTTTCCATTTATTTGAATAATTTTTTGGTTTAAAAATATTTTATTACACAGGATTTATCGTCCTGACTTTGATCATCCAGTGGGTTGCTCCATCGGTTCTGTTAGCGCTCCAAGAATTGCTGAGTTTATACCATTGGAAGAAAAGCTAAAGTAATATGAAGGCGGAACTGCTTTACGACTAGAAAATTCATTTATCATCTGTGGAACGTGGAATTCGAAGGAGCTTAGGAATAAAAAATTAAGAAGATTTAATAAATTAATTACTATTTACATGCTATTAATACTTTGGAATAAATGTAAATAAATCGGAAAAATACAATTTTTTGATTATTTGCTACACAGGAAAAGATCTACAAGAATCATCTTTCCAAATAATGAAAAAAAATGTAGGCAAAGATATACAAGATACATCAATAATGGAAAACTAATAGCGCAAATGAAACGGGCGTCCCTTAAAACCCCCAAATACCAATTTTCATGAAAATATCTCTATAAATAAAGATTTTCAAAAATCCGATTTCAAAACGGTACATGCAGCGCCATCTCTGGGTTGAGTTACCTGCTGGAACTTATGAACTCCTGATACAAGGATGTTTGATTTAGACATTTTTTTCGTCATTTTCGTGGGGCGTCATTTGATGAAAAAAAAAAAATGTAAAAACAATTTTTTGCCAAACGACGCCCCACGAAAATGGCCAAAAAAATGTCTAAATCAAACATTCTTGTATCAGGAGTTCATAAATGCCAGCAGGTAACACAACCCAGAGATGGCGCTGCATGTTCCGTTTTGAAATCGGATTTTTGAAAATCTTCATTTCTCGAGATATTTTCATGGAAATTGGTATTTGGGAGTTTTAAGGGACGTCCGTTTTATTGGCACTATCAGTTTTTCAATATTGATGAATCTTGTAGATCTTTGCCTGAAAAATTGGTGTTTCTTGTTGATCTTTAACTGAAATTGATGAACATAAAACAAAAGAGGAATGTTTTAGTGTCTCCTATTTATTAGAAAAGATTTCTTAAATTTCAATAACATTTGATTAACAATAATTTATTTTCCATTATTCCTGGGCACCTACATATACGGCAATTTCCAGGAAATTATTTCTAAGAGGCTCCATCGATGCTGTTAGGGCTCCGGAAATCTCTTAGGTTAAAGTTTGGACCAAGATGCTAGAAAAATAAATTCAAATTAATATTTTGAAAAATTAGCTTCAGAATCCTTTTCTACCTTTTATTGTTTAGTTGTTAAATTACTGGATTATAAAGGCGAAACTGCAGTAATCTATATGCAGAACTACTACACGATTGGAAACTTCACTTATAATCTGTGGAATGTATGGAACCTAAGAATAAAAAATAATTAAAATAATTCGAATCTTATAACAATAAATAAAGATCAAAAACTGAATGTTTTCCTTTGCATGCTTCATAAATGTTAGGTAAAATATCAACAAGAATCATCACTGCAAATTTTCGAAATGTTTTAGTCAAAGATCTATGTGAATGCATCAATTGTGAACATTTCAGATTAAGATCTACAAGAACATCCAACAACAATAATTGAGAATAGAACGTTAGAGATAGAAAGTGTCATTTTTGTACAGAAATTGTTTTTTTTTCTATTGTAGTTCCAGATTATGTTTAGATACAGTGTAGTCACACTACCAGTCTCCAGTGTCGAGAAGCTTAAAATATACAATTGCGCAATACCTTCAAAAGATAATTGTACCTAACTAATGCCCTCTGTTGTTGATGACAAATACTATTTATCGTTGTTTACCTTTTTAATGGCATATATTTAATAAACGATAAACGTACAGTAGATATGTATGTGTAGGTTGCTAGGTACAGGTACACAAATAATATTGAGACTGTTGAGAATTGAAACAGGTGAAAATGACTTTATCATATGTACAGTACAAATGCATATCTAACTATGTGTATGTACGCGTGAAAAGGCTATAATTGAATTTCCGTTGATAAAAGATAATTATCGAATAATAAACAAACCACATACAATAAATTGCCACATCCATTTTTATCAATAACAATAAAAAGACCTTTGAGGAACAACATTGGTCGATATTTTTCAAAGTAACAGAAGAAAACAAGAATTGTCGTGGTGAACGTTGGCAAAATAAATAAAATTCCAAAAAAAAAAAAAAAATTATTCGTTAAAACGAGGTAATTGAAATTCTTTCTGGTTAGAAGCAATGAATTTAATCCAAATCCAGTGATGTACATAAATGTGAGATGAGTGTGATGTGGCTGATAAATGCACTAGAATGAATGAATGGTTTACTTAAGAACGTTGAAGCTGGTATTTCGGATTAAATCGAAACTAATGCCTGAATATTTGTGCGAACTTAAGAGAGGATTGTCATATGTACGTATGTCCGGTGAGAAGTCAAGAGGATCTTAAATTTGCATTGTTTAGAGAATCGTGTTCGCAAAATTCCCTAAATTCTATATTAAGGACTAAAGACATTAGAAATTTAATCGGAAAGAAATAAACTTGTGATTAATTTATATGTAAATACTAAACGACGAGATAAGCCCAGACATTTGTTTTTGGTATTAGTTTTCTAAGGAAAATTCTCAATATATCGATGGACGGTCGGCCAAATATTTTTTTTTCTATTAGTTATTTAGAAAAATTGAGAAAAAAAAATTCTCCGAAGTATGTAATTTAGGATATATGATTTTTTTAAAGGAACTTTTATCGAAAATCTATTGGAAAATTTGGAAAATCTAAACAAAAAAATTTTTTTTTTCTAGAATTCCATAAATTTAATTTTAGAATTAATAATTTTTACATTTTTATTTTATTCATGAAGATTTCAAGTGATTTGTATAGAATTTTACATGGATTTCCACACATTTACTACGAAACGTCTAAAAATGGCTTAAATTCCGAAACACTTGAAACATTTAAATAAATACTTAACAACAAGATAGACTTAACATCTATACATACATCGTTGGATTTGTGCAAGCCTCAGCTTACAATTGCGTAGTCAATAAGTTGTTATTCATTTATGTGATATTTAGTTAATCTGTTTTTATTAATTCTATTTAAAAAATATTTTATTTACTGGAATTAAAATGGATAATAACCGGTTTTTTCTGGTACCTACAAACTTAAATTTCATTTGTAATGTAAATGCGCACATTTGAATCGACACTTCTACAGAGTTATATTAAGTAATTAGGAAAAACATTAAAACAAATAAAAACACACTAAAAAATGTTAAAATTATGGCCTAATTGTGGGTAAAAAATGAACTTTCAAAATAAAAAATTTAGTTTTTTTTAATTGCTCCTTTTTTAGAATATTAAAAATAGGATTTTTTTTGAAAAAAAAACCATGATAATTATTTTGGTGTTCTAAATCTTGATTAAATGACCTTTATTTTAAGCTATCGGTGAAGAAAATTGGTTTAGGCGTATGTTTGGTCACAATAATTACTTTAAATATGCAAATAAGCACATTTGATGCTTAACTTCAACCTTAATTCTGTGTTCTCAAGTTAAAACAACTTAAGTCTTTTTTTCTGAATTACGAGGAGAGTAAGATAAAGGTTCTGGATAAATCTCTGGAAAAATCTGTAAGAGCTAAATACTT
>JANSTT010018961.1:0-12544 GCA_026745375.1 Platyura marginata | reverse complement strand
ATTTAGACTAAAACAGTCATGTGCTAAAAAATTTGCTCTGAGTGAACCATCTTATACTTTATCTATGGTAATAGGTATCTGAAATTCATTGTCCTGTTATATTAATAAAGTTTGGAATTTTAAAAATTTCATGAAAGATTATTAATATTAAAGCTTAACAGTAACACACCTAAAATGTAGCCTTGTGGAACAAGCAACAAACAAATCGTCTATTAGCAAAATAGGAATAATTAATTGAACTACAGAAGAAAAATTAGAAGTAGTTTAATAAATTTAATATATAATTTAAGAATGTAACCATTGAATCGGACGTTCAAAAGATCTCTACGATTTCTTTATGAGTCAATAGTCTGTTGTATGTGCAGAGAAACGTTATTTTTTGTGGAATTGGAATTTTTTTTGATTTTGGTTCCAATAGAACGGAACAATTGAAGTGATGAGCACTATAGTAATTAACTCTAATGATCCTATGCTGCTCAATGTGTTTAGGTAAATCAGTTACCAAAATTGTTTAAAATTATGTTCATTGCCCTATATTTAATTTAAAGGGAATATCATGCTCCAAAAGAGTATAATTCGACATAGAGAAAGTATATCTATAAAATTCAAACATATATCTATTCTATACCTTCATTTCTGAACTCTTGGTTTATCCTAAATGTAGAGGGATGTGTATGTATATATGCCAAATACCTAAACTAAACAAAACCAATAACAATCCACTTGATCTAAAGTTTCTAAAGCTTTAATTCTATATTTCATTATTATTACATATTAATACAATATTATAATCATCCTCGAATAGTAATTACATGTGTGCATAAATACTACATTATCAATAATAATTAAGTGCAAAATTCAATAATCGGTGAAAATCCAAAAAAAAAATTCTTTGCTACATTCCCAAATTAAATTTAAATAATTTTTTTTTTTTATATTCGAAATATTGTCATCCAAATGATAAATTTAAGCCGTGACCAAATCAGAATATTGTCAGTTTATAGCTGGAGGTGGCGAACCATTATTTGGTCCCTAAAATATATGATAAAAAAAAAATAATCTCCATCATTCCAGAGTATCGAAAATAAAGCTCACCTCTCCATTATATTGATGTTTAACATTACTGTCTCGATTTCTCATGGAATTTGGTCTAAACACATACAAGACAAGAGCCAGTACAAGCATCATGGTTAACATCATGAATTGACTATTATCATTGGTTTGATTTGGAGAATTTGGCACTGTAAATGTAAAAGAAATTATGAAGATATGATGTTACTTAGGTTGTTAATATTTAAAACTAACGATCTAAACAATACGTATCGGTACAAACTGATTGACTTTGACGAAGCTGCAATAGAATTTATTTTAATTTATTCAAAACGACAAAAATTGAAAATTATAACTAACCAAAGACAATAGCCGTCGCATGGCTAACTCATGACTCCAAATACATTCACAACCATCCATATCATTTTCCATTGTGCAATTTACGTAGTCAAATAGACGATCACAGGAAATTCTGAAATGAAAAATAAATATATGGTAAAATCTATAGAATCCTACTTGAAGTATGATTATTTGTTAGGTTCGCAATAAAAATAAGTTTGTTGGTTTGATCTTCAATGATCTTTGGCTCATCTTCCCTATACAATTCTTAACCTTTTAACATAGTTTTTTTTTTAATAGACGGATTTATTCGAACTTAAATAAAGCGATAAAATGGGCTCCTATTTTTACTAGAATTCGCAAAGCAAACTCTAAAATAGGATTGCAAATCACAAACTGGAGGCAACATTTAAAATATGTTAAATCCACCAATGAATGCAAAATAAGAATAAGGAGCACACCTTATTCTTCTTAATATTATGTACCATCTAATTAATATTACGTACTTTTTAACTACCACTGATATATTTGTGAGGAATATTTGCTCTTTCCGCTTTGTTGTTTTAGACAAATTTGATTTGTTCCACCTTCGCTTCAGTTATCACCAAGTAAATAAAACAGCTAAAAACTGAAATTTTATTATTGCCAATAATTTAATCCCACGTAATGCAAAAAAAAATAGCGTCACACATGTAATTATTTGAATTATAATATAAAAGTAATTTAGAACTAGAGAACCAGCTGGTTGAAGATAAGGGGATATGGCTATATAAATATATTTTAATATATATATATATATTATGGGATGAAAAAATTGAATCTAAAATTAATATTTATTTGCGAGTAATTAATAAAATTGCCACGAAATAAATAAACTACTAATATGTAGTTTAAAATCGACGTAACGTAGATATTTTCAAATGGATTGAAATCCATTGACTGCGACTTGTGCGTTTGAATGTCCCTTGCAAGTTGTCAATACACACTTTTTATCCTTTTATCCCAAAATTTAAAAAAAAATCATTTTTTGTTCAAAAATAAAATTGAGTTGGGTGAAAAACGACATTTTTGCATTAATTTCTTGGACGCCACTGGGACCTATGAATATTTGCAAATTATACTACTGTAATTAAGAAAAAATTGCCACGAAAAAAATAAACAAATTATACACAACAACAAAACAACAATAACCTTGCCACGAAATTTGTTTGTTTTATTTGCTAATATTTTTTTATGGCGTCAGCTGATACGAAGGAAAACAACGGCTAAAAAAAAACGGCGGCTAGACAAAATAAAAATAGTAAACATTCAATAACAAAGGATTTCTTTAAAATATCGAAATCATATTGGTTAAAATTATAATTTTACTACTTTCTTTCGATTCAGATTTAAGGACATGTTCCTCATGCAGATTGGATATTAAAAAGAAGTAATTAGAGATTAGTATTGCAAAAAAAGAACACTTGTTCCATTGTTGACATTAATTGGCACTTTCAAGTATGCATTGGAGTTTTGTAATTTTTTACTTTATAAATTTGTACTTACCGTTTTGCCAACGAAGAAGCGTCGATAATAGGAATAAGTTTGGATAAACAAAACTCTTGGAAATAACTTCAATTCCTAAAATAAACTGCTTTCGATTTGTAAAAAGAATAGTATACGTGTAATAAATAATAAAACTGCTGCACCCAAAGAGAAGAGAGTATAATTGCGGTGACGTTTCTCGCCACGATTTTACATTTCTGACGTAATTTCGCCTCTGGAACTTATATAACTACAGTCTTTCCATCTGTGACAAATTTAATATATTATTTCCGTATCTTCGGATTTTTTTTATAAAAAAAAAACGTAATTGATCATTTCGTTTACTTTTTTTTTACAAATATTTAACAAATGTAATTTAGACGAAACAACAACAAAAACATAAAAGGGTTTTATACAATTTATGTCACGTAAAAATGTCATGCATGACATAAATATCCTAGTTTCCTAAAAGGGTCCGTGAGAAAAAAGTATAAAAAAAGTATTAAAAATCAGTATGATGAATGATAAATTTTCCGTTTTGATAAAAAAAATACGTTGAAATCTATATACATATATATGACTTGACAGCTGAATATTTGGAAATATAATTCGCCGCTTAATAATCACCAAACTTACCTTTTGAATGTAATCCAAAAATTTATAAAAAAAATTGATTAAAATTAGTTTGTTAGTGGACTCATCAAGCCAAATACCTGGTGCAGCTTCATGGTGACTGTAACTTTAGTGACTTTCAAAAGTGATCATTTTAAAGTGATTGTTCATGTATGGTGATCACTTTGAACTACAGAGGGTTAACTTTGAATATGCCAAGAATGTAAACTCAGCTAACTTCACGGTTAACGGTATATAGAAGTAACGTCGAAATCAAAATAATTGTTTTCAGGCGGATTTTGTTGTTTTTATTTCTCTGTATCACGGCTATTTGTGAGTGGAGTGAGTTACTTAATGGCCTAAATTAAACACAATACTCGATCAATATCATTAAACCGGTTTAACAATTATATGTTGGTTTATCATCTTATCCTGAGGTCCTCAGGCTGAAGATCTAGCTTAAAAAAAAACTTCTAAATGACATTTCAAAATAGACAATAGAAATACAGTAAAATTCCTCTAATTCAGCTTGAACTGGGGGGAAGGTCATTCTTAATTAGAGGAAGTCTGAATTAGAGAAAATGATAAAATTTTACTTTATGGGGCCCATGAGGGGGAGGGTTGGGGGAGAGTGACGAGTTGCCCTACTACCCCAATCCCCCCCTCCCCAACATTTCTGGTTACAAAAGTTTTCGGTATATTTTTCATTCAAATGAGTTTTTAAAAGGAAGGGTGAAATGAAATATCTTGGGGGGGGAGTAGGGCAACTCATCCCCCCATACTATTCAATGTTAGTATTGAGTAATTGGATTGGGTAAAAATTTTATATCATTTACCCAAATACTGCACATCACTAATAACTACGACGAGTTGTCTCCTAGATTACCTAACAATCTCAACTATTTAATAGCCAAAGATTTTATTCTAAACGTATACTTGGTACAAAAATTACATTTCCAGGGATCCTGGCTTTAAATATAGATTTACTTGAACTATTTTAAACAATTAGTTACTTGATTTAATTGATTTAATTATATTCTCTTCTATATTCTAGTTTTTGTAGGATAATAATAATAATAATAACAACAAATCAAAAGACAAGGAGATGAAAATAAATCAGAATATCAAAATTTGTGGACAAGGAGTTATCTTGGTGCCATACGAAAAGAAACATGTCGAAAAGTAAATTTATTTTATCAATTGATTGTTTTCATTGTCAACAGTTATTGTTTTTTTTTAGATATCACCAATGGATGATGAACAAAGATCTACAAGAATTAACAGCATCGGAACCATTAGCATTAGACGAGGAATACGAAATGCAGCAATCATGGAGAAACGATGATGATAGTAATTATTTTTGTCTTCTTTATCGTCATTGTGCAAATACAACTCAAATAGAGAATGTACTTATCTCTATCGAATTAATATATATTTTTTTAGAATGTACCTTTCTAATTATCGATAAAAAGAAATTTGAAACAACCAACAATGAGATAGGTAAACATATCTGACAACATCTCATATTTAACTATTATTAAGAAAAACAACTAATTAAAGATTCTTTAATTGGAGACACAAACTTATTTGTAAAACAAAATCACAATGACCATAGTGATGATCGTATTGCCGAAGCGGAAATAATGATTGCCGAAACAGATGCACGTGGAAAACGATTCGGTTGGGAAGCGATACTCCTGATGATTGAGTATGGTCAAAAATATTTAAAATTCAATAAATTCATTGCCATAATAAGTATTACAAATACAAAAAGTATTAAAATGTTTGAAAAAATTGGTTTCGTCAAAGTTTCACGATCGGACATATTTAAAGAAATTACATTTGAACGAAACGTTACAGACGAATGGCTTCAATGGCTCCATTCAAATATTAATTATACCATTTGTGATTATTTATAGTTTTTTTGTATTTGATTTATATGTATGTATGTAGATGGAAAAAATTTAAAAGAAAAATTTATTCTTTTTACACGAAATGTTCTTGAATTGTGGCCAGTAGTTTGTTACAGGATGAAATCTGTAATTATTTAATCTCTAAATATTACTGTATATCAGATGAAAACAATATTACGTTCAAATTGCAGCAGCTAGAGGAGTCTCTGATATCTTTCATAAATTTTCGAAATGAATCATGAATGATGTCATTCATATTGTTAAGTTCATTCTAAAATGTTAATTTATTTTAAGTCAATATTGGAAATGTACAAATGACTGCCTAACAACAAACATCACGAACAGAATTTTTGCCCAAACCAGTGCCCTCTGCCAAATATCTTTTAAGCAATTCCATGGGGGAGGGGCAAGGGGAGTAAAAAAAGAAAATATGTAAATGATGAATAGCACAAGTGAAATTCTAAAAAATATTTGTCATTTACAAATTTACCTTTCGAATAGGATATATTGTAGGCAAATCGACATACGATCTCATTTCATCCTGCATTATCGACGTAACACATACTCCTTCCGCCCACATACCTTTCTGAATTTGACCGCTAGAATTATGATAAAATGTTCCTTCACCATGCTTCAAGCCATTTTTAAAATTTCCTTCATATCTGTTTCTGTTACCTTTCACACAATGAATATTTTCAAAATTACTTTTAATGCTAAAAATGAACTTACCTTGAAATAGAACACCAACTCCATCATAATTGTCCAATTTCCATTCACCTATATACATTGAGTCACTGTTATTATACCACATAATTCCGACGCCGTGTCGGTTATTTTCTTTCCACATTCCAAAATAGATTCCATTTTGATAAAATTTTTTTCCCTCACCATGTTTCATGTTACGCATCCATTTGCCTATATACACACGGACATAATCACCATTTTCATCTCTTTTGCGTATGCTGCCAAATCCATGCCTATTAAGAAATCGTTCATAAATTAAATTAGAATCTTAGTGTACCTACAAGGGCGGGGAAATTCTAGATTTTGGGAGAGATGAATAAGTAAAAGCCGGTATTGATTGAAAATGCAGAAATAGGAAGTCTAAATAATGTTACAAGTAGAAGTTTACCTCATGCCATTTAGCCAGTTCCCATCATAAATAATGTCTTTAGCTAGTGTTTTTGTTACAAAACCTATACAAAAATATTTAGTCAGTTTAAATCTGGAACTATCTATTTATCCTTACAAAATACTTACACCGCTTTAAATTTTCATTTTCTAATTTAATAGACTTCTTGTTAGTATTATGACGATGAATGAATGGCATTTGGATAGATTTGATGAATTTATTAAAAAAAAAAGTTGTGCACTAATAGTTTTTGTCATTTAAACAGAGTTAAGTTGCTGAGATTAAAAAAAAAAATTATAAAACTTAAATACTATAGTTGAATGGGGATATTGAGTTCTTAGGAATGTGTTCTTTAAAATTAATAAGAATAATTGATTGCCAAATGCTGAATATAATGATTAGAATTGCAAAAGAAACTATATCAGCAACTATCTCTGTGACAGTCTGCATGCCAAGACTCTCTATAATCGATACGGAACTATCCGAACGGCTTTTTTAGATAACTTTTTTTAGTAGTTGTAGTTGATAAAAAATAAGGAAAAATAGGAAATTTTATAGGCTTTTTTTTCGTAGTAAAAATGTCTAACGAGAAGGAAAACATTTCTTTACAAAAATTAAATATATCGATCCCTAATTTTGAATCGGACGTATCTCATTTTTATACACTTTTCAGGAGAGTGGAAAAACTGTTTAATTTTTCTATTAAATAAAAAAGCACGAAAATCGTCGTTATAATAATTTAGCAAAAAAAAAACACATAACCTCACAAAATGTAGAATAAATATGTGAACAAATTGCCATTAAAATCTCAACTCCGGTAATTTTTTAAATATGTACGTCCGATTCAAAATTAGGGATCGATATCCACTTTATGTTTACAAAATTCGAATTTTTTTTTTAATAAATTTTGAATCACAAAGAAAAACGACTTTCTCAATGTACAATATGCAGTTAAACGTTGAATTTCAAAATTAAAATATAAAAAACAAAAAATAAAAATCTATCTGCATATAAAAATATCCACGCACATACATAAAACGTAATTTATGTACAGAAATTGCAAATTTTTCGTGTTAAAAAGGTACAGAAGTATGGTAAACAATGGTTATTAATCTTCACTATTCAACTCTTTAACCGTTGATCGTACACGATCAATAAGCGATTTCATTTTTGCATATTTTCCAGTTGAATCAGGCAGATTTTCATAATCCAATATATTACTAACACCAATCGACCATTTTTCGCCAACTGGTAATGTTGAAAATGGTGACACCGACTCTAAAACGGGTGTACCAAATACCACCTCTTTGCTACTTGCCATCAACACTGTTTCGGGTACAGGAGTTTTCGATTGGTCAGTATTTGGTAATGGAATAGCCATTAAACTTGAATCCGTTTTTGAACTAATATTTGTTGCTTCTGTTGTTGAATCTAATTCAAGTATATCTTCAATGAGTGAATCTTCACCGAATGTTGAATTGAGTAAGGACAGTGGTGAATCTTTTAAAGCGGCCAATAAAAGTTGTTGGCGTTTAGTTAAGTCGTCAAGTGTAGGCGATGCTGAGCGCTATAATTGTATCAAAATGATTCGTTAGATGAAAATTATTTATGAATAAGAATGGCAGTACATTTGATATGTGGTCAACGTCTTCCGGTAAACTTTCGTCGCTTGGTACATCTATTGGTGGAGATGGTGGACGGTTTTCTTGGGGTAGCGGTGGTGGTGGAGGTTGCTCTTCAATTAAAGCAATCATTGGCAATGGTGGATTATTTAAATAAACTGGCACACCTAATGGCATTACAGGCACTAAGGTAAATATTCGTTTTAATCGATCGAAGGGAAATAATTTAAAATTTCACAAAAAACCTTCTGATTCATCAATTTCCATTTCTTGTGGCTTAGTACATGTTTCGTCAGGTATTGTATCGTATTTAATTTTTTTCCTTTTGTATGATTTTGCCTCATTTCCTTTCAATGCTGCAATCATTGCCTCTTTGCTTTGATAAGGCATCATTGGTGGTGCTCTTAAATACTTCGAATCCTAAAAGAAAAAGCCGCATTTTTTCAGTAATCAACAATAAAAAATTTAATATTTAACAATACTCACATCTCTCGTTCCTGATTTCGGTCGAACATTATAACCAGGAAAACTTATCAATTTTTTAAAATCATATTTGTCTTTCTCTACGTCCTTTTTAAATTCATCGTCAGGTTCTCCAACTGTTTTTCCCTTAAAATAATAATAAAAGACCTATTGATACAGATAAACATCAAAACAATATCCCAAAAACCAATACTTGTGAATCAAATAATGTCAATCCGGAACTCGAAACTTTTGCATGTTCTAACCATCCAGGTGGATATCCACATTTACGCATGTTATATATATGAAGAGGTAGATCATTTCGATGTAAACCTAGTGCACTTCTCAAATCTTCACTAATTACGCCAGGCAAAAAATGAGCAAAACGTTGATCTGCGTCGACATGATAACGTTCCTGTTTACCTCCGCTACCAAATTTCAAACGATTTTGTCGAATTTTTGCAAAATTTTTTGGTTCCTCACAATCTTTTATTGGATGATTTCCATCACAGTTAAAACATGTATTTTTACGTCTTGGCGGACAAGGTGTATCGGTTTTTGATTCTTCCTCAGGTTTATCATTCACAACAATCGAACAACTTGAAGTGTATTCGGGAATGATTTCTTTGTTATTGTTTTTAACAGGTGTTGGTATAACATCAATCGTAAACATATTGTTTGATTGATCTGCTGGTGCCTCATTAAATGAAATAGTAAGATCTTCCAAGTTCTCAGATATTTTTACCGATTTTTTAAAATCATCTAAAAGAATATCCTGTAATCCTCTAGATATCGCTGCTTTGAGTTCGGTAAATATATTGGTATCATCGAAATTTATTTTAAAAAGGAATCTGGATTGTTTTTGTTCTGTTTCATCAATCTCATCAATTGTGGGTTGACTTTGTACTTCAGATTCTTCATTTATAGTCATATCCAATATTATAAGTGGATGTTCTGGTTCGATAATTTTACAATCATCATCGTCTGATTCTATATTTAGGCAATCCGATTTTTCCTCAATAAGGTTATTGTCAGTTCCAGAATCAACAGGTTCACTATCACTGATTTCCCCATCAGACCTAACCTCATCTTTGTGCTCAATTTCGGAGATTTTCCGTTTTTTCACAACTTTTGAACTCATTTCGATATTGTCAAGTGAATCACATGCATATAAGGTATTACTAAATTAACAGAACATAATCTTTTGTTTGTTTGTTTTACAAAAAATCTATCAAATAAAATTTACGAGTGTTTTTCATATTTTTTTATTTTTTCGCAATAACAGGAAAAGTCAAAATATGGCGTCCCAACAAAAATAGCGTCCCTTCCAAATATTAAAATAGTCAATGTGATGTTTACTCTAAAACTCTTCAAATGTTTTTACATAAATAATTTGACAAATGCGATTTTCGAGTCGAATATTCAAATTTTCCTTCCCGTAGATTTTTGGAGACTGGAGAGATATTCTTCCGTCTTAAATTTGTTATCCCTCTAAAACAGGAAAGGGAGGGGAAAACTAACCACAATTGTCTTTTTATATTTATTTTTGTCAATTTTACTCATCGAATTTTAATTTCGGTCTAAATCTAAATAAAAAATACTAACCTCTGTCAAATTAGATAAGCAAAAATAACAAAACGAAGATTTAGATATCCATGAATATGTAATTTATAACAACAAAATGGGGATTTAAAATGATAATAAATAAGACTAATTTGAAAATATTTATTAGAATTTAACAAGAATAAACGCATCATCTCAGATATTCTTTTTAAGTTCACTTAATTTTGTCAGACAAGAATCACGCCAAGCACGTCGTTCGCTCAGTTTATCCAAAGGGCACATTTCGTCTAATTGCTTTGCAATTTCTTTTGCTACTGGTCCCTCCATTTTCGGGATAGCTCCCATAGTATGACTGACCTGCAATTAAAAATTGAATACTTAACAAATCAATTCATCTTTAATGATATCTAATTGGAATAACTTACAGAATATATAGTTTTACTGTATCTATCACAATAGCTTTCTATTCCTTCAGCATTTAAATGAGCAGTTTCAAGTGGACCAAGAAAAGCATAACGCATACCCAAACCATCTGTCATGACGCTATCAATATCTTTAACATTTAAGATTCCATCAGCCACCAGTCTCCACACTTCATTTAAAATGCAGTACCTAGAAATTGTTTGATTACCATTTGACAAATAGGAATTTTGTCCAAAAGTCTCTTACTGAATTCTATTCAAAGCGAATCCTTCGATTTCTCTGGATAGTGAAACAGGTTTTTGTCCAATTTCTTCCATTAGTTTTCTGGTTTTGACAGCGTATTCTGGATTTGTCCATGGAGCTGGAACAATTTCCACCAGTGGTACATAATATGGTGGACAAACCGGATGTGATACGATAACCTTGTATAAAAATTGTTTCTTCTAGATGAATTTCTCAAAATTAAAATAAAAATATACCTGAGATTTATGTTTCATATCTTTACTGAATGAAGATGGTAAAAAGGTACTCGTTGAACTAGACAAAATCGTATTGTCTCCAACAATTTGATCAAGCTTCATATAAACATCAGTCTTAAGAGTCAACACTTCCGGTACACATTCTTGAATGAACATTGCATCCTTTACCAAATCTTCCAATTTTGTCGTGCCTTTAATGCAGCTAAACTGCTGAGCAGCACTTAATGATCCCTTCAGCAAACCGCGTGATTCTAGTGATTTAACTTCATTCGATATGAAATTTAAAGATTTTTCAACTTGTTCCGGCAGAATATCATAGATTGTTACTTTATAGCCGGCAGATGCAAATAGCATAGCCCATGAACTACCAATTAGACCACTGAAATGAATTTTCTTATTAATATGTCAATTACGATAATGATTTCAACGGATCTACTATCTACCTACAAAAACCTTTTAAGAAGTTTCCTCAATCTTTCATAACAATATACATATGCACATTCACATACATAATATTAAAACAGTTTATTATCTAAGATAAGAATTTCTCTGATATCATTTGTCTTACAGATTGAATATTTAAAAATATTCCCAATAAAGAATTTCTAATTTAAGCAGACTCAGAAAAAATCCAAACATTTGATAAACTTTATCCTAGACTGAAATTTATCATTAAAAGCCTTGAAAAACTGACTTTTAAATAGCATAATAAAAATCACAGTTCTTTGGCTTCAAATTCCTAAAATGTTTATCAGAAAGTTATGTTCAATTAAACTTATTTCAACTGATGGTACAGACTGCAAGATCAATTTACAATTTCTTATCTATTCGAATATTTTTTGATCTTAGATAACGAAAATAGCTTGTAAACATGTCTTCGACTATTAATGCAAAATGCCTAAACCACTTTCAAGTTATAACATTGTCATAAGGGTCCTGCCAAGTTGACTGTAAACTGAACAAACGAACATTTATGGACATACAAGTACATAGTAAAATTTCTGGTTAACGCTAGAGATATGTTATAGAAGAATGGTTAATGACATAATGGTCGATCCTTGTGTTCCTTTCTTTTCAAAATAACTTTTATTATCCAAAACCTAAAATCAATCTATCAAATCTATACATAAAAAGTAAAATGAGGAATAGAGAAACTAGAAATGTAATAAAAAACCAGTAAAGAAGGAAAAATTAGCTACGCCGTATGAGTACTTGTTTATTATTTACAACTTTGTCCGTGTATATTTTGTCTGTACTATAAATTAACAAAGGGTAAATTGAATACAAATGATTAAAAACCTTAGAAATGAAATAAAATTGATTGCAGCGCCATAACGGTATTTCGTGCAACTTTTTAGTCTATGAATGAAATCTTCATTTTTTTATTCTCTATCATTTTTGTCATATTAATTTTTTTTGTAATCT
>JANSTT010018960.1:0-12545 GCA_026745375.1 Platyura marginata | reverse complement strand
ACGGACAGACGGACAGACGGACAGACGGACAGACGGACAGACGGACAGACGGACAGACGGACAGACGGACGGACGGATATGCATATTTCGATTTAGAATTTCACGAGAAAGACAACGATGTTGAAATTTTTTTACCAAAGTTATAATACCCTTTGATTAACATCATACGGGTATAAATATCGAGGGCTTAAATTCAATACTGTCTATCTGCAACAAATTTTTAGGAGAGCGAAAAAACAAGTTTAGTATGTAATTGTAAAACTCAAGTATGGAACTATTGCATTCACAAATAAACGTCGTAAGTAGATAGACAAATATCAAAAATGATAAAAAATAGTGTTATAATCGATTTTTTAGTTCGAAATTAATATCATGTGTGTAGTTGTGGTCAGTGAAGAGTTTGCCATAAAAAACTCATTTACGTCAAAATTGCAGATAGACAGTTTTGAATATAAGCCCTCGATATGCTAAATATTTATTAAACTCAAACTCATTTAAACCAATCTACAATTAATTCTTTTGTAAAATCTTAACCTAATAATATGAACAATATACATATAGTTAGGTAGCAAATTCCAATCCATATGTACATATTCTTAATGGAATTTAAGTGGCTAATGCCCATGAACTGATTTAAAAAAAAAAAATCTAGAAAACACGATTTACATGTATTAAACATAGAGTGCATAGCGATATATAACGAGTATTACCGAGTATTAATAGCATAAATTTAAGAGCTTTCAATTAACACATAAATCTTTTGCAAATCGGGCTAACTTGCTTAGAATCATCCCTTAATCAAATTTTTTCTATATCCCATTTAACGAAGAAAACAAAAACCAACACCTTTTGATGAAAAGGCTAAAAAGAATTCAATTAAGATGATGTGTACTGATAAAATCTTTAATATCACCTAAATTATATCCCGAGGGAACACCACCACCAGTATCGTGTTTTTTCTTATACAAGAAAAAAGCTCTACTTTTTATTTAGTCTAAGAGTACTATATAAATACATGGATATAGGTACATTGTACATACAAACATACATAAAATACATGAACCTATGTACCTACACTAAGGGGCACCAATTTAAAATAATAAACAAAATGTGAGAAATATGCTAAACGAAATTGGGGACAATATAATGCTTTCGTCTATATGCACAAAAAGTTATAGAGCCACACAACAAAACTCTTAATCACAACGCCAAATCCTGTGGGAAGTGTATACGGGGTATATTTAAACAATGAAGCTGCGATGGCGTCATATTCGAGCAGCACCATTATTTGTTCAAATCTACTACTTTGGTGGATGTCAACTTTGATAATAATTGTGGACAGTTCTATGCATCTAACACAACGGAACAATCATGCTAATATCTCGGAATTGTTGGATAATCTGCTACGAGGATATGATAATAGTATACGGCCAGGATTTGGGGGTAAGTTTTATTATTATATGGTTTAGAGTCAGAATATCTATATATATGTAAGAGTTCTATCGTTCTGTTGTTTATGCATTTATATGCAAATGAGATTTGAAGCGTGTTCCAGGATTAATGCATTTAGACAATATTTTCAAGATAATTGATTTAGACGTTGTGTTTGTGTTGTAACAATTCTGAATAGACTGTTGTTGCGAATTTTGAAATTTTGCTATGTGGACTTACATAAACTTGTAGTGTTGATATTACCTGTTTCGATAAAGTTTTACATTAATTCTAGTTTATTATGTCGATATGTGATGTACGAATAAATTATTTATAAGGAATATCAATATAGCGATAGCCATTGATGTGAATAAATCGAATTTGATTTGAGTCGTACAAATGAATTCAGTTGGTTAAATGCTAGTCGGTCAAATGTTGGCCGTTTAAATCTTGGGGTACAAATTTCCTCTAGAACCCCTTATATATTGTAATGAATATACGAAGCAGGCCAACTCCATACACATAATACAGTTAGCAGTTTGTATGAACAAATTGCAATTCCGATAAATTTCACGTCCACAAGAGTCCTAGAAAGCTGAAATTTTATTCACAGCTCAGTCTTATGGAACATTTTAATCTATCAAATTTTGATGAATCCTCGAAAAACTTATCCAGGATTCGATATAGGAGGATGCTTCGTTCAAAACAAAAAGGATGCACACGAAAAAAGAAGGAAAAATATGTATGAAAATAAAGAAATTATTTATTAAGAATTACCCGAAAACAAAGACAATTTTTTTTTACATAAGTACCATTCTCTTTTCTTAAAGAATAATAAAAATTAAATCCCTTATAAGTATCTAATTAAAACTTGGCTATTAAATTTACCGAAGATAAATTAATGACCACACTTCAAACGTTTTAAGAGACCCTCAATATCCTCATACTATAAAGAGATTATCACGTGGGATTCTATGTTATTTATTATTTGTTATTTATATTTCTTTGTATATTTAAAGGAAGGGACAAAACATCTCTGTTATCAAGTCTGATTTAATAAGTAATCTTGGTCAATAATCTTAATTAAACAAGGGATGTGAAAATAACGGTTTTAAAGTCCCATAAGCCATTTGAGGAAAAAAAATTTGATAATTAGAATTTCTTTTTATTTAAATAATCAATAAATTAGTATTAAATTTGTACAAGAAAACGTCCCGTGTCGTTGCCTTAATACTTTACCGCATTAATTAGTAATCGATCAGTAATCCTATAATATATGTAGGTACCTACAGTGCTACAGTATACATACCTATCTACATAAATTAATAAAGTGAATGTAAATTAATTCCAAATAAAATAAAATATACATATGTACTCTAGAAATCTTCTTTTTTCTTGCGTCCTATGAAATGATCAGCACTGTCAAAAGTTTCATTTCCAAAAAATTTAGTATGAGTCCCATAGGAAAAAAAATAATAGCGGTGTGAAGAGGAAAAAGTGATGTTTAAATCAAAATGGCAAAATTGGTTGACAAATATCTTATAGAAAGAAGGAAAAGTGTTCTTCTAGACATTTATAGAGCATTTACTTCTCAAACAATTTAGAAAAAAAAGTTTCTAATTTTGATAGAAAATAAAGGAATTCGCATAACAAAAACAGATTCGCCTAACAAAAAAAGCTTGCAAAATAAAAGTTTACTTTGATTTTCTCAAGATTTTCCCACGAGAATGTTATATGGAACTTTGACTAAATGATAGAGACCCATTTCAGTTTTCTTACATGTTGTTTGAGGTTTTTATATTCATTTAAATATAAGTTTAAAAAATAAAATTCAATATAAACAACTAGTTACAATTGTGTACGTCATCGTTATAAAAAAAGGATTATATCAGTTGTTCTAAACCAACAAATTGTTTTAAAATTGTCTTCCCCTTGGAATATGCGTTCACAATAAATTGTGCAGTTATAGAGTTGGCAAAATTAATCGTATAATAAAAATAAAATAACTTATCATATAAGAATATAGAAGGCGCCTCCCGATAGTAAGAAAAATATTCCTTTCCCAAAAAATATATTGGAAAATATTTTGGTTGGATAATTTCAATTTTTTGCTGGACTATTACTATTTATACAAATATCTTCTACAACACGAACTGTACTTCTAGAACTCTACCCACATATTTCTTATTAGTTATTTCCATGTATAAAATTGTATGATGCTTAATATTGCTTATGTTTCTAGTAGTCCAGCCTATAAATAAGTATATTTGTAAATATGGTTAATTATTTTAACTTTTTTGTGTGCTCCATTCGCAATTATCAGCCAAGATGTTGGGCTTAAAAAATAATAAGCAATTTTTGCCAATTCATGAAATTCTAATTTATATTTGCTTTGCTGGTAATTTCACTAATGATTGTATGCCATATATGTGCTTAAGAACTATCTCTGGCCCGTATAATAAAACCCCGTAATAAAGCAAACAGAAAAATCATGAAAATTAACTTTTTTTTTTATTTGGGCTATATTTAGTGACTTCATTGGCTAACTATAAATTTTATGGAGCTTTAATAGTTAAGCAAACATCACCCTTCCAGACTCCCATTACAACAAGAACAAATATTCACATATGTAGAAAGTAGCATGATTTTATACGAAAAGCTCTGTACAGTGCATTCATGAATGTTATGCAATAATAATTAATTTATTATATGTACATTTTTAGATAAGTGTAAATGAATTTTGAAATCATATTATTTTTTAATTATTTATTTATTATTTTTAAATTCAATATTCAATTGGTGGTTATAATGTAAATTTGAATTGAAAATATGTAATTTAATAAGTTTTATTGATTTGTACAAAAATTGTATTTTATTATGTATGAATAAGTACCTAATGCTGAAAGATGTTTTCAAAGATTTCATACGATGTAAAGATATTTTGAAAAAGAAAATACATTGTAAAGACTATTTAATGGATGCTTATTGTTCAATTCTGTGTAAAAAATGTTTTTATGTATGAATTTGAATACATTCTATCTACTCTTTATCAATAAAATTCCATATTCACTATTAAAAGGATATTAAATGAAAATTTGCAAACGATCATTTTACTTTAAAAAGTTACTTAATCCTGCAAGAATAATAACATTAGTAGTAAACACATACACAGATCCGATTTTATTATGAAGCTAATGGCATTTCGGAATAGTTAAGGATCAAACAAAAAATTGATTAGGTAATTAATCAACATTTCTTATAGCCCTTTTTTAAAAAAACCTCAGTTTGCTATTCCAACAAAATTCAGGTAATTTAAAAAAAAAATATTAGAATTACCCAATAAAACACTTCATTCACATTCACAATTAGACTTTTCTTATACTGTAGAGTAGAGGACATATTGTAAATGGTTAAGGTCTTAAAAAACAGTTTAAATTGAATTCGGTTGCACTTAAATAGTATAGAATACCGATTGCCCAGTATGTCTGGTTGATCAAATTATGTAGATCTTATTGTTCTCAAGTTTTTCGAAAATAGCATTTAAAAAAATATTAAACTCTAAGTAAAACTTCACCGATTTTATAGAGAAATACTATTTAAGTTAAAAAAAAAAACTAGCAAATATTCTATAAAATAAAGTTATGACAAACTTACGATTACCTGGTGCATGTACATGTACAATGTACATATTTATATGACGCCTTTGTCGAAATTTTTGAATGACATAACTTTCACAATATAGAATTTAAAAAAAAAATCTTTTTTATAGAACTTTTTTCTGTCATTTTTATTTTAAAGAAAAAACTTGTTTTCATATGATAAACAAGTGTAAACTTAATAACTGGGGCCCGGAAATGGATGTAGATAAATTACAATTTTTTTCTTGACAAATGTACGTAATATACATAAAAATTAAATTGATGCAAAAAAAAATATTAATTTTGTCTATTTCATTTCATTTCGATTTTACCTATTTTCAACTATAGAATAAATTTTTTTTTAAATGTCCCCATAATTATTTTTTAAATTTGAAAATGAAAACTATACATTTGACATCTGTGTTAGGGATTGCAAATTTTGACGAAAATAAAAAAATCGGAATTCGAAATTTGAAATTAAATATTTTCGGAATTCGGTCGAATTCCGAAATATTTTTAATTTTTTTATGTTTATACAAATAATAAAAATAACTTATTTGAGATAATTCATTGTTATTTATTGCATAAAAAATACTTTTTTTTAAATATAAATGGAACATAAAATTATATTAGTACATAACAATATAATAATAGTTAAAATCGTAAAATATAAGACACGAACACGAAGTTATACGAAATATAAAAAAAAATTTTGTTTTCTCTATGCCTACTTGTATTATGTAGAATAACTGTAATTTAGCATTGTTTTCTTTGTCTTCTTTATAGAATGTAGAATATTAATATGTACAGAAACGAAAACACAATTTAAAAGTTGGAGAGAGCACAAAAAAATAAATTTTAAATTCGGAATTCGCTGGGAAATTTTCGGAATTCGAAACTATATTTATGAAAACGAATTCCGGAATTCTCGAATTTCGAATTTCGAATATGCAATCCCTAATCTGTGTAGATTCTAATTTATCATTTTTCTGGTTATTTTATTGTGTATATAATTTTTTTTTGCTGGCTATTTTAGTATTTTTAGAGACTATTTTAGACGTCTTTTTTCTATTTTTAGCTCATCCGATGAATTTTATTATTTAACTTTAAATCCCCCTCCCCCTCAAACAGGGCCATCGTCATAAACTCTTCGAACAAACGTTGCACGGGAGTACCCCCTTCAAAAAGAATGAAATCCGTATAACGAATTGCAGCCCCTATTTGCATATAATATAATAGTCATATCTTAACATCACTGATGAATGCATCTTTCTTTGTTCGTGGGGTTGTACTATGGAACTCTTTACCGTTTGATGTGAGAAATGCTAGTAGTGTTGTCACGTTCAGGAGGTTGTGCAGAGAGGGTTTCAATTTTACCATGTATGTAACTAAAGTTTATGTTATATTGCATTTACGTTTTTGTTTTCCTTTGGATCGTATGGTGTTTATGTGGTGATGATAGCAACAATCGGTTAGAGTCATATGTACATATATATAGTTCTTGAATTCCTTTATTAATAACTTCTGTTTCTCTTTTCCCTTGTAATTCTGGATAAAAGTTTGATATATTCTCTATTCTAGTTTATGTACAATGATAATTGTAGTTATTTACATAATAATTTATAATTATTAAAAGAGCATTGCTCTTATGTATGTAATTTTTTTTCTCAATAAATTCAAATTCAAATATATACATAGCATATTAACTTGAAATAATTACGTGCGTATAAGCGCATTACGTACCTACATATAGTTTTTTATTCATTTGTATGAAGTAAAGTATTTAAGTAGAAATACCATGGAAAATGTTCCAAAGAAAACAAATAGGTGTTTCTGAGGAAATTCATTAGTAAAAGATGAAGTACATAAGTAATGTGGGTGGTTTTCTTTCTATAATTATATAATGTGATAGGTATTTAATTGTCGTTATTTATGATTGAAATAAAGTTATGCCAAAACTTTAAAGTTTCGCTATAAGGCATTTATAAAGAACAGGTTCGAAGCTACACTCAAAGAAAATATTATAATAAAAAAAACACCTATGATTTATGTTATTGAAAATAGTCAAAATATTGAATTTATTCATATTTTTAACCATTTCATCAACCTATCAAATTATATATTGATGGTATTTCCGGAATTTAACATCAATATTTGCAATCCTTAAAATCATTAGGGAAGTTCAATTTTTTCTTTCTTAAATATTTACTTAAATATTTTTCTCCATCCATTAACTATAACACTCTGTTTAAAACTGACGCTATATATATATGTATGTGTGTGTATATGTATATATAATAAAAAATGTTTGAACCTGCTTTACCTATTTTTGTTTTTAAATCAGAGAATCCCTATCCCATAGGATACAATTATAAAAAACAATACAGGAAAGAATTCCCATATGGAGAAACATTGCAACAACGTACCAACAACGTTTATGTACATTGTACATAGGTACAGATTTTACATTTTTCCAATATCTACATTTTACGATATATGCAGATATGAATGAATAAAAATAAATTCAAAAAATATTTTGATTAATGAGTTTGCAAATGCTAATAAAACTGCATATGAATTAATTTATCTTTTCCTGTTGTTATTTCAGGTGTACCAGCTATTGTAGAAGTTGATATAATGGTACGAAGCATGGGACCTATTTCAGAAGTTGATATGGTAATGCACAGTTTCTGTGTTGAATTTGACACAAAATAAAATTTTTTTTAATACTATGTAAATTCAATATTGATAGACATATTCGATGGATTGTTATTTTCGTCAATCGTGGGTTGATAGACGCCTTGCATTTGTTGGTGCACAGGATACGCTGGCATTAAGTATATCAATGTTAGCCAGGATTTGGAAACCAGATACATATTTCTACAATGGAAAACAGAGTTACTTGCATACAATAACAACTCCAAACAAATTTGTAAGACTTCATCAAGACGGACGTGTTTTGTATTCAAGTAGGTAAGTAAACATTTTTTTACCGAAAATGTATATTGACTTTGAAACATTGGTATTCAATTGAAATACTTATGTATATTTTTACACGTACGGGGAAGTTTCTAAAGAAGTTTTTAATTTTTAAATATTTTCTCTTTATGTTTTGCATTAATTTTTGATGTTTTATGTTTCAAAGAAATTTTTATTTCTTAAAATTGATAGATCTCCATGCAAAAGTCTATAGGTATTTAAGGTAGCAAACTAAAATCTGCTTGAGATGAATAAATAGAACTGATACGTTAGTTTCTTTTCTAATAGCCGTATAAATGGTGCTTAAAACACTGTAAAGTCCTTCAACCTTACTCAGATTGTTTCATAAGACCGGCCATGCAATAATAAATAAAGTCGAGCTACTACCTGATTACCCTTAATTTAAGACACTTGGTAAAATTAAAGACTCAAACTGATAAAGTGATCAGTTATGTCCTGTTTGAATCGCTCGGGGGGCTCGACCAGAGTTTAAATGAGGAAGCTTATTTAATCCTTATAGAGCGTGGGCACAATTCTTTACGATGGTGATAGACTAAATTTGCATAATGAAAACAATTCATTTTGGAGGAAACTATCCTATAACTGGGAGAATTTATTCAACTCATAAAAAACGTCATATAAGTAAGTAGTAAAAAATTGATTAAGTCCACCTATAGGAATTTTACTTCATTGTGAGTATAGAGTATGTATTAAAAAAAGTGAGCAAAAAACCACAGGTCTAGACTAAAAAAAAAGAGCTGATGTTACTAAGCTCATTATGTTCGTTGAAGTACAATATCCTATTGAAATCAGAAAATGCTAACCCAAGCAAGACAAAATTCCATATTACAAATATGAAAGCATATATGTAGCTGTGTGACTTTTGCTCTAATATAGGAGATTATATGACCGGGTTAAATACCATTCATTCACAACCATTATCTGTAGACAACTTCTCTGTACTATAGACTTAGAATTTTTAATGATCATATTACATGCTTTGCTTAGGTGATAGTATTTTCAAACAGATGACCAAGCAATTTCTAGCAAAATAATATCTGTATAAAAGTGGAAAACTATATAATGCGAATATCCACCAGTATATAGGTGCCATATACATATATTTGAGCATGATAAAAGTGTAAAATGCTGTTACATCATATTCATAACTGGAAAATCGTTTAGAAAATTTCATCATCACCGCTAAAGTGTGGAACAAACGAAAAAAAACCAAGCTAACGAGCACAAAGCGACAAGGGTGCAATTTTCATTGTTAGCTTAACAATCCTTTGATTAATTTATTAGTCACGTTCACGAGTACAGAAAATGAATTGCTCGTGCAATTGAATGATGGCGACGAAGAAAACAAAATCAACATTATAAGATATTAAATATTTAACAAAATTATAATCTTCACTTGAATGCCTAATGGAGTGTCTACACAGAACGCAGCACCCTATACCTAACCTAATCATTATGCCAATAATCAGTATATATATGTATATACTTGTATATATAGTTTGAAGTTCGAAATGAGTCGTTCAACCACCTTAAACAATATTCATCGTCGTCAACAAAATATTCACTTAAAAATCTCTAAGCTTATTATTTTTGATTTTATATCGCATTTATGTGCTCAAATTACGTTTGCATATTAATTACTAGGTAGGTACTTAAAATGATTAACACATCCTAGTAATGCCTACATACATATATTATGTATATGCCATGCATAAGTGCATTATGTATATGCATATAGTATAAATAGTGAACATACATATAATGTACGCAGAAAAACTTTTCAATTTACTATACCGATGTCTATCTACCCTGAAACCCCTCGTGATTTTTGGTACGAATTGCGGTTCCAATAGTGTACATTTGTTGAGCCAAAATTATACCACTCAGAATGTAAAATAACCGTAAATGACCATATGTGGCCACGAGACCACCTGCCCTGTAGGTCGTTTATAAATTGCTCTGTGGTGTATGTAATATGGCCAGGATTTTCATGAAAACAAGGAAATACATTTTTTTTTTGTGTAAAATTAACGAGGGAAATTTCAATTATGTTTAAAGTTTATATTAACTGTAATTGTTCCTTATGAACGTGATTTTGGAAGAAAAAAACCAAATAATAAGGATTATATAACGACAGTTTTCTGTAAACGAGCCAAAAACCAGAGATATACATATATTGTTGACTTTAATCATCATCTCAGCTATAAAGAAGTTTGTCTTTTAGTTAGTAAAAGATAGAGTTTTTTCAAGTGGAACAAATAAAGGCAAAAAATATTTAAAAAAACAGCTGTTTTAAGGAAACACCAATGCTTCCACTGTATTGTTATGGTTTTATAGTGAAATTAAATATATTTGTAAATATTCTCTTGCGATTTTTGTATCAACGCAGCTTAATTTGGAACTGTCAAATTTAAAATTGCATAGTTAATAATTTTAATTGATGTTATCATATTTATCTGGTACAACATAAATTTTAGCCAATGGCAACTTGACAATTTATATGATTACATCCGATAGGCAATTAAACCGACCTCAAATCTAGTTGAATGCCATATCTCATTCATTTACACTATTATTGTAGGTGATGCATATATATTTTATACGGACTGGCGGAATGAAAGGGTATAGAGATTTCCAGAAAGAAGACTTATTACTTTTGTCCGAATATAGTGTGGGTTGGTGTAAGAAGGAAAAGTATAGAAAAACACGGAAGCATTGTAACACAATATTTTTTTAGCGATCCAATGTGAATCTTATAGACTATCTTTTGTTCTAAAGTTACGATGTTGTTTTATTATATTTTTTGCTATACTTACATTTTACAATGCTCTTCAAATATAATGAAAAACTTCATTGTACTTTTATTAATATTCAACATCGCTATAGCTTTTCGCTAGCATAAGATTCTATATTTTTTTTACTTATAATTAATATTTCAATTTGTATGATACAAAATTTCCTATAATCAATCAAATACATGACATTTAACTTCCAATATATAATTAAATCAAATATTGTCATACACTACATCAGTATCTATACATATTACAACACACAACCCTATACCTATACATATTGGAGTAGAGTGACACAATTTTAATTAATCAACTAAATTCTAACAATTGCAGATTAACGATAAAAGCTGGCTGCCCAATGAACTTAGAAGATTTTCCAATGGACGTACAAAGATGTCCGCTGAAATTTGGCTCATGTAAGTATTCTAATAATATATAATATAGGCGCCTACACAAAAAATAATTTCATTAAGACTTGATCGCATGATTGACGAAAAACGGATTGCTCAATATTCAGGAGTACAGGAATTTTTTAGCGTTTTTCTTTATCGGTGTTCTCGAAAAATGAGAATAAAACAACCAAATGGATTTTTAATAATATTAGGTGTAGGTTTAGGTAGGTATTTCAAAATAATTTTGAATTCTAAAATCTTTTATTTTATTATAGTTAAAATTAATAAAATAAAATTTGAAAATTTTTTCAAAAATATTTTTTTTATCAAATCTGATATTTTTGGATATTTTTCAATATCTGGCATCATTAATTTACTAAATTTCACGAAAAAATATGGTTTTTCCCTTCTTTTTAAACGTTCTCTTCAATTAAATGCTATGAGTATGTAAAAATATTTTGTTTTTCTCTCCTCAAAAATTTGAAGAATGAGGGTTAGGGCCTTTTGTCAAATAATCATCGATATGTAACATAAAAAGCTTTAGTAGCACACATTTTTAATAGTAAGACAGTCACTTTTTCAAAAATCATCAAAATGTAAAATTTCTTTTTCTTTTAATATAAGTATTTTTAAAAAATAGTACTACAATGATATTAATTCCTTACGAGTCGCCACTGGTTGATAGGCATTATGTATATTAAATTGTCTTTGAGATAAATTGTTAAAGATAATTTGTATAGTGAATTTTATGTGGTAAAGCATTTTTAAATTTAAAAATGTCCAACAATTCCTTCACTCAGTCTAAAATGATTAATTAACAATTCTTATCGAAGCATAAAATTGTAAAATCATTGCATTTATTTTAATGATTGATATATGTATGTATGTATAGCTGGTTTTGCAAGGAAGTCTGTACCTATATTATATTTATGACATCACAGAAATTAATAAAAATTTAAATATTTAAAACTAATATTTTTATACAATTTCACAATACTTAATTATTATTTTTTTTTAAATTCCTTGAACATGTAAAGTAAAAGTATTCAGAATTAAGAAAAATCATCCAAAACGAATAATAAAAATTAAATGAATTAACAATTTTTATTGTAACTGTTAATTGAACCGTGTCTGATGCAAATTAGAAGAAAACTTTTATCAAATCCAACAATAGAAACAAATTTATGTTTAAGGTAACAAGTGGCTCTATTCTACATACAATTCAGGACGACCTCTTGGTATATATGTTTTTGATCCATATGATAGTCCTGGAAGTGTTTTGGCTGAAA